>CAHIKZ030000857.1:4092500-4130000 GCA_903632075.3 Acanthosepion pharaonis | reverse complement strand
ATATGTTTACCTTCGCCCATCGCTCACGCCACCATTCAGCCAATGAACGCTCGGCAGTGTGGGTGTGGCTAGACTGGCCTCAGTTTACAATTATCGCTCAAAGAAAAAAACATTATCTTCCTTTTTCTTTTCCTTCTTTTCCCCGGCTAGAACCCCACGACTCGTACTGTGGTCGTTAACTGGATGTCATCCGGAATTCATCAACGGGATTTCCGCCAAGTGATTATCTGGGTGATCAACTGAATCTCTTTGTCTTCCTCAACGTCTTCGCACCCTGTCGCGAACAGTCTGTCCAGGTAACAACATTTATCATGGCAAAATCTGGACATAAAATAGGTGGTTCCTTTCCAAAACCAAATGATATCTCCGAAAGATAGTTAATGGTTTATTCTTTTTCTTTTTCTCTTTTTCCTTCCTTTTTCTTTGGGGTGGTCTCACCTAATTCCCTTCTCGGTCGCATGCTTGACCCGATTCCCGATTACCTTCTAGCATTCCGCTTTGTAAGCCTCTTGACCAATTTGAAATTTTCATTATTGCCATGGGCGGATTGCTATCTTTTATTCACAGTCTGCCGTTCCTCGCCGCGTCATGGCATAAATTAATTCTGACAGGTCCGAGTTCTTACGAATTTCCTATCTTCTGCGAAAAAAATACTTTTCTTCAAATGAAAATAAAATCGTTACCCACTTTTCTTTTGTTGAAAAAAATAACATCGCTCAGTATGTCTTTCGTGATAGCTTCTTCTAGCCTTAAGTATTTCTCGCTTTTAATTTCCACGCTTAATTAGTTAGCCAAACTCTAAATAGTGTCACACTACACATGCGCACCAAGGGGAGAAGACGCTAAACTTTTTAATTAATGATTTGTTCTGTCTGAATTTCTGGGATAATGAGTCGGTATTATTCACATTATTTACATTTGGACTCTTGTTCTCGTCTTCCTTGTTATCCAGCCTCCATCATTTGTATGGCGATTTTTTTTTCGATGTGCTTGGATATATATTTCAGTGTCGCCTTCCCTTTGTGCGCATGTGTAGTTATAACAATGGCAAGCATCACTTTATTCTGGCGTAGTCATGGAGGACGAAACGCGACACACGAGGATATTTCCACTTTGTTATTAATTTTCCTAGCATTGTTCAGGTATATAACAATGTATATAACATTTTCTCCACAATCGTTGATCTTTATGCGTGTAGAAAGAATGACTTCCAGTCCACAAACTTGAAAATCTGCGTTTAATTATGTCCGGGGTTAAGGCAAAACAAGTCTCAGGTTAATGAGAATTTTTTTTTATCCTATGACAGAGACGAATAAAGCGCACTTTCACGCAGATTCGGTCACTGAAAATGACCGTAAGAGATTAAAACTAATTCTCAGACACTGTGTAAGTCCAATCGTTCGGACGACAGGGTCCTCCTGGAGGAGTTATTTGTTTGTTGTGAAGTGATACCAGACTTGCTCGGTCACGTTCTCCGGCGTTGTCTTCATTGGAAAAAGCGGACACGATAAGATGAAACAAAGCAATAAGCTGAACGAAATGAAAAGGGGTTAATCAATATGTAAGAGAATCCTTGGTATGTACATGGAAGGTGAGAGGAAAACGTTTAAAGTTCAGGGACATTGGTCCCCGATCTAGTATTTATTGAACTAACAGGTTTATACTCGGCGTATATATGTATGTATGTATGTATGTATGTATGTATATATGTATGTATATAAGTCTGTATGTGTACAAGGAGGTCTTGAAACGTGCTCGACTCGACCAAGTATCCAAGTTTCAATCTTTTTTTTCATGTGTGTTTTTAAAATGTCTAAGTCGAGAACATTTCTGGCGCTGAAATTAGGATCAGCGGACGAAGTTCGAATTACAGCCTAATATTGCCCGTTCATTTTCATACAAATGCCTTTTAAAAATGCATGAGTTCAGCTCTTTTCTTTCCAGTTATGGGTCAAATAGCACGGTAGACTGGGCTCTGTAGACTTGATTGGCAAGCAGTCTACGAAAAAGACATCTCTAACTTAAATCAACACTTTATTCAATACAAATGTGTAGCTTGTTCTCATCCCTCGTTTCTTATTCAGGGGAGATAACTCGTATCAATTACATTTTTCCAATTTTATTTTTTAATCATTTCTCCCTAAGCTACTAAGACACAAGAAGATACTGACAGTGAAAGAGAATGAGAAAGATTTAGGAGAATCAACCGAAAGCCCAATCCTAATCAGGAAATAAGAGATAAACTTCTACTCCAGTTCAAAAGACGAGGAAGGAGTTTGAACAGGTCAACAGGCGAACCTATCTTACATGTGTATCGCTTGTCTGATCCTTCCACTCTTCCTCCATATACACCAGCACAACGGGATTATTTTTACAATAATGTTCAATAATGTGTACAAGGCCCAATAGTCACTCGAGGTAGAGGGTTAAAAGGTTAGATGCAAGGGACACAGTTCATGAGGATAGGAGGGAAAGATAACGTTTAACTCTAGACTTGAACAAGTTAAGATTGTTGTGATCGATAAAGTAAACTCTTGAGAGTCGGTTCCGTATAATAGCGGTTCGTAGGAAGAAGCTTTACGAACAGGTCTTACATCTCACCAAAGGAATAGGAAGAGAATGAGGTTGTCTCTTTTGTACAAACACAAGAAAAATTAACTGAAAAGCTAAATCACAGTACCATGTCTGTCGTCTTTAACGAGACTTATATATATATATATATATATATATATATATATATATATTATATATATATTGTTATGGGACCTTACCCATTATAACATAATGGACTATTCCATACTTAATAAATACTGCGCCTCTAGAGGAAGCAGGGAGTTCAGTCCGAAGTCGGGCGACCGGCTGACCGGCTGATCGGTTGAACTCTCTGCCTTCGTGCGGGGAGGAACCCGAACGAGGCTACGCCGAACCCGTTTAGACAGGTTCAAAGGGCATATTTTTGGCCGAGCCCACGGGCTCGGAGATCTCACGTTAAACCGGCCTTGTGCCACATGATGCCCTCGTGAGTGGGGTGATTAAATACTGTTCCGTCTGAAGTCGCACGACCGGCTGATCGGTTGAACTCTCTGCTTTCGGGCGGGGAGGAACTCGAAAGAGGCTACGCCGTAGGGCGGAGTCTCTTTCGGGCAGGTAAACCGACCCTGAACCCGTTTATACGGGTTCAAAGGGCATAATTTTGGATCCCACGTTAAACCGTTAAACATGATGCCCTCGTGGAGGGGTGTGACTAAATACCGTTCCATCTTAAGTCTAGAGTTCCGTCTGAAGTCTGGAGTGAGGTCCGTCAGGAGTCTGTCAGTCAGTCAGAGCGAGTCAGTCAGTCGAGTCAGAGGCAGTTCGAAACAGAGTCGTGTTCAGACAATTACTCCTAAACCTGATTGTTCGTATTAACATTTTCTACTTCTCTGTATATATTCCTATTTGTAATATATCTGTGTTATTCCATATCCGCCTTCTAGTTCTCCTTTATTGGTTCTACGTTGGACTATCACCGTGGTACAAGGAATCGGACCATAACATGTATATATATATATATATATATATATATATATATATATATATATATATATATATATTGATTAAATATAAGGATCATATTTCCCATTTTATTGTTAAAATAGTTACAAAAGTATCTCATTTAAGAAAAAAAAAAAAAAGGATTTAATGGCGCCTTAAAACCCCCTTTTTTTTTTTTTCTTAAACGAGATACATTTGTATGTATTTTAACAATAAAAAGGGAAACGTGATCCTTAGATTTAAATCAATTTTGACTTGGTGTGGCAGTAAAAAGAACCTGTTTATACATACATACATACATACATATATATATATATATATATATATATATATATATATATATATACATAGATAGATTAGGAGTAGTTTTTCATGTCTTGTTTCCTGTTTGGAATATGGCTTATTGAAGCCTTTCTTGAATCGCCTTAATGATTTAACTCCCTTAACATTTTGGTGATCTGACTGATTAGTAGTTTGGACTTGTCATTATGAATGTAACGGGTTGGCAGTTTTCTGTTTCATCCCGACTTGTAGTAAGGAGCGCGAACTCTTTGGCGTTTAGCGCAGCTGGTCTTGTCGACAGTCGCATCATATCGGCTATTTTCAATGCTATATCTCGCATGGATAATTGTGCCTTTATGTACTGCAGGCAGTCAATACCGAAACCACATAATGTTTTAGTTTTAGCCACCTTCAGTTTGTATTGCCATCTCCTATGGCAATACAAACTGGCAATTGCCAGGAGATGGCAATTGTTTGATCCATTTTCTCCTGAAAACGTAATCTTCTTATGACTGTTACAATTAAAAGAAATATGAGTAAACCCGTAAACATAAAATCATCTACCCACTCAACGTGTTTTTTTCTCCAATATTCCTGCTATTCGTACCATTTTCTCGAGTGTTAAATCTTTTCTCTTGAAACGATCTCCAGATATCTTCGCACTTTGCGAAATTAATTTAAATCTAATTTAGCTATCGGCCTATAAGCCTTCTATCCCCCCCCGCGCAATATTTTTTTTTTTTTTTTTGGAAAAAAAAAACAGAGGTTCTAATCACTTGTGAATTGGTTAAGAATCTCAAATCGCAAGGTCGTCTTTCAGATAAGCAATGTGACTTTTGTTTCTCTTGGTCAACTGCTGACGTAACCGTTATTGCTGAAATAATCTATCAAGCTTAATATAAAAATGGTGAAGCTCAAGCTGTTGTTTGGATAGCTCGAAGTTTGGAACGCTGGTCTTCTTCACAAGTTGAAAGGTTATGTTATTACTGAACGTATTTTTTATCTAATTTAATCTTTCTTCTCAAATCACGAAATGAAAGTTGTCTTGAACGGCCATTCCTCTGGATCTATTTGGATTAATGCAGTCATCTTCCGGCGCTCTATCCTTGCACCTATATTGATTCTAATTGTCACCATTGACCTTCCTGGTGTCTTTAGTTCTCAACCCAGTATCTATGCTGATGACACAACTATTTACTATTTATTATCTTAATGGTAATTTAGCCTTATCGAACCGATCAGACGCTCGATTGGATAAGGCCAAATTAACAACTGAACCCCACAATGTTCTGCAGTCTGTTGTTACCTTGGGTAAAAAATGTCTTGTTAATTTTAACGCCTCTAAAACAATACGGCCCTCTATTAATCAGAGAGAATCTTTTTTGCCGTCCATCGGCATGACTTATGCTAACATCCAGGTGAGTAACACATTACAATTTATCGGGATAACGATTTCCACGGAAATAAAGTGGAAATATTATATTGAATCAATTTCTGGGTCTGCTACTAAAAAATTGATTCACTGTGTCGCGCTAAACATTTATTTTTCGCCAAAATCTATCTTACATGTTTATAGGCCTACTATTCGTTCACGAGTTGAATATTACTGTCAGTCTGGTCTGTTGCTTCTGCTATGTATTTACAAAATCCTTTCAAAATCTAATGAAGAATCTGCAATGTTATTAGTCCTAACCTGGCAGATCGGTTTTGGTAGCCTTCCTACCGCCGTAACCTATGTAACTTTTTCTAAAAATATTTAATGGAAATTTCTTTAACTTTCCTCTTTGGTATATAGACTTTATGAAGTTAAGCGTATAAATAGACTGGCGGCAAGGTTTACTCATTTTACAATTGAAATGGCAAGAGATGTAACCGTAAGTTCTATGCCAATAGTTTCCTCTCTTGCACTTCTCGTTTGTAGAACTCCGCACAAGATATTTACTTTTTCAGTCAACTTTCACTTTCAAAAAGGTTAAATTCAATGTCACTGGTTATCTACTGTCTTCTTCATTCCTGTTGTTTTGTTCTTTTCTCAATTTAATAATGGTTCCTTTTTCTCATATTATAATGTTTTCTTTTTTTCGTATTATATATTTCACACTCAGTAACCCCCCCCTGCAACTTAGTAGCTTTATTGCCTTTCTTGGGACTGAAATGATATATATATATATATATATATATATATAAAGTTATGAAGAATTTTTTGAAGCGCTATCTGATGATCCGGTGTCCTTTAAAAGGGCTCTGGTGAAATAAATTATTATAATGGTACCTTAAAAATGGTCCGTTTTTTCTTTTAAACACACACACACACACACACACATATATATATATATATATATATATATATATATATATATATATATATATATATATTTTGTACACAGGTCAAGATGGGTCAAAGTTCGCATAAGACGTGAAAGTGGCTGTCAATAATACTTTGCTAATTTGCATATCTGCCTGTTTCTATTCCCCCCCTCTCTCTCTCTCTCTCTCTCTCTCTCTCTCCATATATATATATATATATATATATATATATATATATATATATATATATATATATTTCAGTCAAATATTTTAATGGAGATATATTTTTAATTTTATATATTTTTTTTTTTCAAATATTTTTAATTTTTTTAATTACTTTAAATAATTTTAACCACCTGACACTAATATATATATATATATATATATATATATATATATATATATATATATATATATATATGTGTGTGTGTGTGTGTGTGAGAGAGAGAGAGAGCGCGGGGGTTAAATGAACGGGTGTGAACATAAGTGCTTCACTTCAATTGCTTGGTTAAAGAGCAATTGCGTTTAATATTTACATTGATATTTGAGAGTTCATGTCTATGTGGCCGACCCTGATGAATGAGTGGAATCTGCGAAATGGATCGCGAATGCACATATTTGCCTGCAACCAGATTCTTTTCGTCATCTCACTTCGGTCACTCTTTCAGACAAGTAGAAGGAAAAATAGAAAATGACAAACACACACGCATCCCATAGCCCCCATACATACATACATGCATACATATATATATATATATATATATATATATATATATATATATATAAAAGATCCGATCTCTCATCGACAACAATACGACAATACGAGTGAATGAACTCCGGAAGATATCCTTTATAAAATCGTCCAGTTGCTCGAGGCTAAATGAAAAATAAGCGATGTTTATTTTTTTCGCGCTTTTTTTCCTATCTATGGAAATGTATTTTTTTATTTATTTATTTATTTATTCATTTTTTTCGTATTCGTGCCTCGTTCTGGTTGTCTATTAAAGGAAGGGTCGTTGGCTTCGTACCCGCCGGCTAAGTCTCACTTGACAAGCTTCAATTTCCAAGGAGGGATATTAACTACGAGTGACTTGCTTGTTCTAGCCTCTTTGTAAGCCATTGCGACGTAAATCATCAACATTTATTCACATCAGCGAGCGAACGCTATTGTTGATCAACTGCTGAAGACATATATTTATTTTCCCCACCACCACCCCCTCCCGCTGACAGGCTAGAGCCTTAAACCACAGTTTATATCCTCGGAGTAACCTGCTGAATAGCATTAAGAGTCGACACCCTCGCTGAAATGATACCTAATGTTTAAATTGAATTTTTTAAAATGATAAATATTCTTGAAGTCTTTATTTTAGTTTCAATTTCAAGCTAACAGATTCATTTTAATATTTCCAATAAACAGAATACATTGCCGAAGTTTTAATTGACTTGAAAGAGTTTTCGTTTTGAAATTGCTAAAATAGCTGATTTTAGCGCCATTTTTGGGGGGGTTATTTGTCATCACAATGTACATCTTTTAATTTGAAACATTTTCTAAATTAAAATATACTTTTCTGAAACTAGCTGATATAGCTGATTTAAAGTTTAATTAATCTTTTTAAAACAAATATTGCTTCCTTTAAGAATGAAATATCCCAGAGATGCATTTTTAACACGACAGTAGCTGTCTGCTTAATATGTTGACAGGTTCACAGCTTGACTGGCAGACGGAATTTTATCTAATTTTGTTCTACGGTGGCTACATCTGTAAAAATAACGAGAGAAATATAACATGATCGCATTTTTTATATGATTTTTAGCTACCTATTAATCTTAAAAATTGAGGAAAATATTTAATTGAAAATATTTTATTGAATGTTAGGAATTTTGACTTTAAATTTCCTATAGTTATTGCTCTTTTCTGATAATGTCGTGTATGTACGTCAGTATTTAGAAGAATAGGGATGTTTATGCACATACAACAAAAAAATTAAAATTCTTCAAAAAGGTCGATGAACTGTAAGCATTTCCATTTATCATTAATCAATATAGTTTTTACTTAATAATAATATCACTTAACCGGGACAAATTAAGACTATAAATTATTATAATTAAAATTTAAAAAATAAAAACAATTATTCTAAAAATTTATCGATGTTTTTTCTTAAGACAATGGTGTCCATAATATAACTTATTCACAAACGCAATTAAAAGCCTTTCTAAAAAATGTCATTTCCTAGTTTTATTGCATTTTCGTAACTGAGTGTCCTGTTTTAGAAAAAGAAACTGATGATTTAAATTCTACAGAGAGATCTGCTTTTAATTATAAAATATTAAGTGGATAAAAATTTAATTTCCCACAATTTCATAAAATTAAATAAGTGGGGGAGGGAGAATAAGAGACGTAAAAAAAATATTTCTATCAAGATTTTCAGAAAAAAAAATCATTTCTAAAATAATTTCATTTATTTGCGTCCTGAAAGTTTCATTAAAAACCAACAATTATTTGATTTTTGCAAGAATTTTTCAAATCAATGTGATTTTTACCGCAAACATTTATTATAGTAAATTTTGGCCCTCTGGCTGACACAAAAAATAAGAAATTTAATCAAAATCTCGAAAGTTCTAAAAAGGATTAAAAATACATTCAATAATCATTTCGTCGTTCCTCTTAATAATAACGTAAAAAGGATGATTATTTTTTTATTAAGTTTGGGACATTTTTCATCATATGCTAGTTTGTTTTTTGTTTTATTTTTTCAGGCGGGTGGGGGGAATCAATTGTGGTACGTATCCTTTGTTATTTTAGTATTAAAAACAAATTCACCCTTACTTTGACAATCAGACATCAGAAATTAGTTATGGGAGGACAATATACGTATATCTACTTGACCTTCATACGTCGAAAAAGATGCATAATTAAAAATTATAAATATAAATAATTATAATAAGTATATATAATAAGCATAAATAAGTAGAAATGTTATGCATTTCTACTATGTTCGTGTACATACGTATACATATAAAAAAGTTTAGACTAAAATCATTCTTCTTTACTTTTATATTTCTCTCTCTCACAAAAACACTGACATACATAAACACTCACCATATCATTTCCATTAAGTTGACCGATGAAATAGGTCAATGTCTGGTCCCTCCTTCCTCAATATGATAGAAAGAAACATTAAAATAAACCTAAATCTAAACCCTCTTTAAACTCGACCATGTCTCTCACACCACTCCTCGCTAACCTGTCTGTTAAATTACATAAATTAAAATTTTCATTTCGTTTTTCGTTTCACCTTTTGGAAGTGATGTCTGATGATCCAGGGAAATTAAAAGGTCTCTGGTTAAATAAACTATTACAATGGAGCCTTAAAGTGGTCTGTTTTTCTTTAAATTTAATATATATATATATGACGATGACGCTTAGGTGAAACCTTGATAGGTTTGCCTGGCTCTCTGGGTTTAACTAGATCTGCTCTGCTCATTGTATTGAGCACTTTATTTAGTTATTTTGCGCACTCGCATCGGTTTTTTTTTCTTTGGGCCTTGGATTCGCATGCTGAACCATTATTTTCGGCTAACGTACATGTTCTTGGTTCTTTCTTTTTTATATACCTTTTTTTCTCTTTCGTATTAATTTGATTATTTGCAAATCAAGACACCGAAGGTTTTCCGAACGAGTATAATTTCTTATACTTATAACATTACAACTAATAATAATAATAATAATATATATATATATATATATATATATATATATATATATATATATATATATTTATTGTGACGCGTTTCGTCCTTTAGGATTTCATCGGACTAAATTTGTTATGTTGATGCGACTGCACATGCGCACATACGAGGGATGTTGGGAATTTTTTTTTTTTTTATCTAGCCGATTTAATTTAAAGTCTTTTTCTTTCCATTATTTTTGTTATTATATATCCCACACTGTGATAATAGAATGTTGTAAGAGCCCTGCGCGCAAATTTACAGTAGATGATCTTGCGATCAAGGCATCCACTAGACATTTTCGTCGTAGTTAATTGTTTACTACTTTGATCAAAGTGTGGCCAGACTCGTTACGATGGGCAACCAGTGCATTTGATGTATTGTTTTGTAAAATGTCTCCTTTGTGTTCATAATTTTTTATTTGGATTTCTTGAGGTTTCTCCTAAGTGACAAGTTTTAGCTCATTGTCTTCCTTTCTTATACATACATGCATACATATATATATATATATATATATATATATATATATATATATATATTTTGTATTTGTCAGCCATCCCAATTATATACAAGTTTTATTAAAAATGACTGACAATTTATCTTGTATTCGTATAGGTGTTTTCTTTTCTGGACATGAAGTGTGTAAAAACTGTGTAAATGTTCTATATATCGGAGCGCTTTTGGCCAGGATCAAGGATGATTTTAACTGCATATATAGATTTTTTTATATGTAAGTATCCATACTGATTGGAATGTTTTTTTTATTTTCTAAATAAGGTCATCACGTTGTGTCCGTGTTCATAGTCAATATTATTGAGTGTTGACTTTTTTTTCTATTATTAATGATTTTCCTTTATTTCTAGCCATTGTTTACATGCTGATGAGGCTATTATCATCGTATTTTACACAAGTATTTTGCGGACGGAGTTTGGAATATGTCCGTCTCTGTTTAAATGGGTCCTAATTGAGATGTGGTCTGAACGATGTAACGTAAGTCTTCTTGATAGGTATGCAGTTGTATGTCCAATATAATTATTCATTAACTTTTTCAACAGAAAAGCAGTTACTTAACGGGCATGTAAATTCATAAATGATATTGGTTCTTTATCATTTGGCAAAAGGGGCATTCACTTACGCGCTAATACCCTTGGGAAAGGTATGAATCCTCTTCTTCTCCATCCAGCTATGGGTAAATAGCAGGACCGGGTTCTACAGTCTTGGATGGCAACTGGTCTACCGCAGAAAGAAATGGAACCCTACTGCGGGAAAAAAAATCTGTCTCGTCAGTCATGTATCGAAAGATACATGATCGTTTAAGCGTGTATCACGCATGGCACATAACTGTCATTTGGCTCTTCCAGGTGAGTTCATATTTTTTTTGAAGATGAAGATAGCTGTTTTAATTTTTTATTATAGATAATTAAATTAATTTTCTTCTTCTTGTCAACTGGGGCTGTTTATTTCTTAATAATGTTTCTAAGTGCAAATTCGTCCTACTTATAATTATAGTGTATTTGATTTTCATAGAAAATATTGATAGTATTGTTTTTATTATTTACTTATGTTGTAGTATACTTACGGACGATTCACATAAATGCAGTAGTAAATACTGTATGTTGGTCTGCAGTTGGAGATTCATTGTAGAATTCACTTGACTCACTTCTAGCAGTTGACTACTTTTTGTACGCGCCACTGGCGAATCTTTTATGTGTTGTCCTAAGTATTATCGTTCATTACCAACCTTCGTTTGATTATTCTATTCAGTAAACTTTCAACTTACTTCGTGGATGGATAAATACTGGTTGTGTATATTTGAGTCTATAAATATTTACTGTTATGGGATAGTTAATTGCTGAACGTTTATATTTCAGTCTGTAAGCATTTACTTGGTTTGTGAACGGATAAATATTGGCAATTTATATATATATATATATATATATATATATATATATATATATATAAAATATATAATATATATATATATATATATATATATATATATATATATATATATATATATATAATGGCCAATATATATATATATATATATATATATATATATATATATATATATATATATATATATATATATATCGTTTCGAAATAATATAACTGTCAACAAATAGCATATTTTTTTAAAAACATTTTTCGGTCTACACTACATTTCGTTTTTGTGTTTATCTGTAAATATCTGAAGATGACAATTTGAAATTGTCGAAAGTACTCGGCCCAAATATAAGAATTGCATTATTCAAGGAATCGATGTTAATTTAATGTTTCATTAAGTCAAAGTGATTTCGTTATTAATCACATTAATTTTGATAATTAACTCTTTATATAATTATTTCTTTATCATATAATATAATTGCCCAATTTAATACACACCCACACACACACATATATATATATATATATATATATATATATATATATATATATATATATATATATATATAAGTCTATACGCATTCACTTAATCCATAGATAGGTAAATATTCGTCATTTATATTTGATACTATAAGCATTTAGTTGGTCCATTGGTAGTTAAATATTGGTCTTTTATATTTCAGTCTATATGCATTTACTTTGTGGATGGGTAAATATTTTTCGTTTATATTTGAGTCTGTAAGTATATACTTGGCTCAAGGATAGGTAAATATAGACCGTTAACATAGGAATCTACTTTCTTGAATAAGTAGCTCATTCCTTTTAGAGGGACCTTAATCTTCTTTATTAGATGCTGGACAGGGTCTCCAACATAAGTTCATTTCGGGCGTTAACAAAACAATTAACGAATAAATAATGTAAAACTGGTTCAAGTTTTAAGAGAGACAATCATTTATCAGTCTGGCTCGCTACATAATGAAGATCTATACTAAATAATATAAATCACTTCCAACGGCTACAGCATCAAAATTGTGTATCACATGCATCTAGAAGAGGAAAATAAAGCTATAACCTTCATGTTGAATTTCCACACTACCAAAAACCAAAGGTTAGGAAGGAAACTCCTATCAGTATTAGAAAGTGCTATAACATTTAGTGAACTTGAAGGAAACTGTTTTAACAAAAATTTTTATAAATCTCAACTGACAGTAACACTAATTGTACGGTTAATAAATTTTGAATGATTGCTGAAGGAAAAAGACTCATTTTACTATTACAATTACCATTTTAATGAAATATCTATGAAAGAAAGACTGCTACCTAAATATACATTATACATATATAAAAATGTATGTATGTATGAAGACGTATGTGTTTGTGCTGTTGTCTACACACTCACGTACATCGGTCTTAAAGGCGATTATAATGACTATCAAATAGAAAATCTGAATTGGTCAAGCAATTAGCCTGCGGTAGCTCGGAAAATGTTAGCTTTCATTGAAATGCACGATTGTCTGTTAGGATGAGAGGTAGACACCGGCAAGGTCATGCCTGGCCATTTATTGACGAAGTGCTCTCTTCGCCAAATTCTCCTAACGGTTTTGATCATAAGCAGTAATAATAGCATTTTCTGCTCGCTTCGGCTCCTCGGAGTTATTTGAGGCTGGATAAGACGCGGATCAAAGTAAAACGCGAGGCAGACAAGCGTTCAGTGAAGGAAAGAAAAGTAGAAGGTGAAAAAGGTGAAAGAAATGAACGAAATGGGGCCGACAATGCATCAACAAGAAGTGGGAACTCTGGATCATCGAAATAGGATGGAGGAAGGCTTATGATTGGTTGCCTTAGGAGAAGAACATCTATCTGAACCCCATCATTTACAGACACTTCACAATATAACATCCGATTTGGTTTTCAGTTCAAATTTAAAATCTTCATATACGAGGTGGCCCAATAAGTCCGCAGTAGTCATGATCGGAAATTTAAACAAAAACGTTCATGACATAATGTTTGATTGACGTAATTACGGATTTATTGCTAAACATACACACACACACACACACACACACACACACACACACACACACATATATATATATATATATATATATATATATATATATATATTGAACAATAAGAAAATAAAAAATTAAAATCATTAGACACACTGGGTTGTAGATTAATATTCTTTCGTTTTTTTATTATTATTATTCCATTTAGATTCCTCGACTAGTTTCAACCGAAATGGGCATCATCGGGAGGAGAAATATTTCTGCTTGCAGTGAACTAGAGAAAATGAATGTCTTTTGTTGGAGAAAATGAACTTTTGTCTGTAGTTTTCATTTGTTTTTTTTATTTTTTATCTTTTTCACATGAGTCTTTTAACATTCCTTGTGTTGGTCAAACAGTCTCTTTTAAGTTGTTATTTGAGATAAGAACTGGATAGATACATTTTATCCTGAATTCTCTGGTCAGTTTGACAGTTTTATTGGACCTGGTGAGGGGATGTGTCTCTGTTTAGTGTTTGTGTGTGTGTTATTTGGTTCTTAGGGAGTGAGTGAGTATGATATGTGTAAGCGTGTGTATTGCTGTAGGTGTGTGTTATCATTTGGCTCATTAGGGAGTGAGTGAGTATGGTGTGTGTACGTGTGCATAATCGTGTGGGTGAGTGTATAAGTGTGAGGCCTCCATTCCTCCGTAAGCATGTCTGTCTTGTGTGGGTGAGAAATGTGGGTAGGTTTTGATTTGTTGAGTTATATATTGTTACTATTATATATTGTTAAATTTATGATTTAGCCCAGCTGGGTATTTTGTTTTTAGACGTTGTATCCACATATTTTCATGGGACTCTAAAATCTTTCTAATGTTATCTGCTCTGAACTTTTCTATTCTCTCAATTATAGTGAATTTGGCATGGGTTTTGAAATCGTGTTTTTCTAGGCGGAAATGTTGTTCTACAGGTAATAATTGTTCATAGGGAGTCGATTTAATTCGCTTACGATAATTGTTAATTCTGTAGTTAAAGGGCCATTCAGATTTTCCTACATATTGTTTCTGGCATAGTGTGCATTCTAGGAGGTAAATTATGTTTTGACTTCTACATATATATATATATATATATATATATTAGTGTGTGTGTATTTAGGCAGTAATCCTTCTATCATGCACATTTCACTGAATACGACAGATAAGATGCTTTGATTTAGTTTCTTATAGAATTTCTCATGTAAACTATTAACTTTTCTTTTCGGATTATAAATTATATGAAAACTCTCCAATTGCTCTTTTTATCCGAGCGCTTTCGGCTATACATTTAGCCATTTTCAAGATTGAAATATATTAACTATTAACAAGAAATAGTTTGTTGTATGAATGTTTTTATCGAATGTTTTCATTTTTAAACAACGGTCACGATATTGTGTTCATGTTCATAGTTGATATAATTTAGACAGTTTTAATTATAGACAGAATTAATTAGACAGATTTAATTGAAATTGTATAAAAAAATAAAACAAAGCACCTAATCTGTCATATTCAATGATATATATTTATATATATATATATATATATGTGTGTGTGTGTGTGTGTGTGTGTGTGTGTGTGTGTGTGTGTGTGTGTGTGTTATAACAGACAATGAATGTCTATCATGTTTGATGATGAGCCATTCTAAGCTTCGTATACTTGCTTTAATTTCGGGAGATTACTATACGAAGCTTAGAATAGCTCATCATCAAACATAATAGACATTCATTGTCTGTTATATTTATATCTGAATAATGATCTGCTGCCCTAATATATATATATATATTATATATATATATATATATATATATATATATATATATAAAATAAAAACTAGGTAATCCCTGTGGGTAGACCCAAGGAGGATAAAATCCAGAGAGCTCAATGTAAATCCAGAGCAAATAATTTAAATAAAAACAGACCACTTTAAGGTTCCATGTAATAAATTATTTCACCACAGCCCTTTTAAAGGACTGCGGATCATCAGACTTTACTTCCAAAGGTTGAAACGAAAAATGAAAAGAAATTTACACATTTTTGACGGGCCGTATTAAGCATATGGAAATTAACGAAGTGAGGAAGTGAGGAGGGAGAGAGAAGACATGAGTGAGTTAGATGTAATTTAATATTTCTATTCTTTCATACTTAAAATTACTTGAGGAGGTCCAGACATTGACACATTTAAACGGTTAACTTAACGGAAGTTATATATTGATATAAAAGGGGTAGAGGAGAAAAATGACATAAGAAGAAAAAGAGAGAAGGAAATCATGAGAGAAGGTGTCACTAATTTTCTTTTGGAAGAACAGGCTCGAAAAAGACGCTGTTATTTCGCTTTAGTTTGAAAGTGTTATTTTGGTGTGTTCATAAAGATTATAATTTTTGATATAAATTTGAATGTCTAAACTGTCTATAAAGAATTTAATTTGATGTTTGTTAGTGATTAAAAAATTTTTTAAATTTTGGGGAAATAATTTATTACATGGAACCTTAAAGTGGTCTGTTTTTATTTAAATTATTTGCTCTGGATTTACATTGAGCTCTCTGGATTTGGGTCTACCCACAGAGATTACCTAGTTTTTCATAGTGAAATAATGAAATGTTTGGTAATCTGTATGGATAATTACAAGGGTTATGTAAACCAATTAAACGATTTGAAAACATTTAAGCCATTTTCGTTGATTCTTGGAAATGTGATCTAAGGAATAACGAAAAAAAATCACAATCCTGGGCAAATAAAATATAATCTATGAACACTTAAGTTTGCCTGTTTTCTTAATTTAACTATATATATATATATATATATATATATATATATATATATCACAGTCCAAACGTTTGATGTCACTGCTGGTCATTTTTTAAATCAATCCAAAAAGCCATGTTTATACGTTATTTTCATGGATACACTTATTTATGTATATGCTCTGCTTTTTAATTAAACAGTATTAATGTACATGCACATATGGCAAATAACCAAAATAATATTAGCATAATTTTCATTATTATTTTTATTATTATTTTAGATTTTACGAGTGTTGCAGAGTAGCTAACATCACCTTCAACACTCTACCAGATGGACTGGCTCAGAGCCTTAAATAGTGTACGATTAAGGAGTTAAACAGTTGATTAATAAGTTGATTAATAAGTTGATACTAAGCTAATTAATATTCAGACTGATCTTACTTCGTTTGGCTATAAACCATTTGACCCTCCTTTATTCCTTGTAAGTTGTCTTGTTATTTGTTTTGTAACTTATTGTTCTGTATTTTTTGTATGTATCAGCACCGGATACTGGTGCTAAATAAATATATTAAGAACTCATTCTTCTCTGTGTATCATTTAAATCGACGAAATAGATAACACTAAAATAACACAAATAGATAACACTAAAATATTATATAGGACTCAATGCAAAGTACGACGTAAAATTTTGGAAGCCGTTGTAATACAAGAGAAGCACTCAACATTATATATATATATATATATATATATATATATATATATATATATATATATATGTATGTATGCATGTATGTATTCGTAGCATAATTTCGTTTAAACATGTATACTTAAACAATTTAGAAAAAATGTGTTTATATATATAGGCAACAAGTACTTTTAATAATATGTGTTTGGTCCATGGCAATTGGTCTGGGAGAAGGACAACTCTGAATTCAAAACCTGCGGTGCACCAGCTCTCTGTATTCATGATCGCCTAAGCGGGTATCACGCATGGCACATAACTGACTGAGGAACCAAATTCTGTGTACAAGTGAATTGTAGAACTGAGTTATTTTCAAATGTTTCTTTAAGGATTCTTCATTTTTATTTTTTATATACCGGATGTAACAGCAAAATTGTCCAAATCGTATAACAGCAAAATGATTAATGTTATCTTACTGGAAAGGTCCAAGGTTTTTATAACCCTATTGGACTCTAATTTGAGCAATAAGAATGTATAATTACTCTCTAAGGTTAACAGAAGAACCCTAATGAAAATGACATGTAATATATATATATATATATAACACCAAAATTGTCCAAATCGTGAAATAGCACAATTGTCCAAATGTTAGATTAAGCGTTGAACCGTTGTATCTTAGAAATAATTAAATATAAGTTACTGAATTTTCCGAGGATTTTATAACCCTACCGTACTCTGCTTGAGGCAATTAAAATGTATAATTACTCTCCAAGCTTAACAGAAGAATCGTAATGAAATCGATCATAAACGATAATTACTTGCTCGTCATTAATTTAATCATTGCTAAGCTCATGGAGAATTGAAATAAAGTTCAAATATATATATATTTATGACGATTGCGCCTAGCATGAAACAGCCAGTCGCCTCTGAGTGTTGAATTCAATGTTTACTTTTATATTTATATTTGCATACGCTCTATCTCTGATATTGAGCACTTTATCCCATAAATATAGCACATCTTAAAACTATATATATATATTATTTCAGGATCACTTCCCAACTTATTCAAGATAATCTTCGCCCTATTTAACCTTCTAACTTTCTGCCCAGGAGCAACAAGGTGGCTAACACGTTTCACATATGATTTCATTTTCAAGTCTTTTTCATTGCTATTATAGCTGAAACTCCTCTCTCACGTTCCAAACGTCTTTATTGATTAAGTTGGCTATTTTCTAATTGATCTCTTTAGCTCTAACTTGAAATGATAACCACTCTTCCTGTTGTCACCTCCTGATCCAGTTTTCTACTTAACCCTCTTTTTTAAACTTATTTACCGTTTTCTGGATGGTTCTTGAATAGACTTTGAAGATGAAAGCCAGAGTATGAATGTTGGTACCAATATTGAAAACCTGAATGATCTTTTTCCTCTCACCATTGCTCAGTTGGGAAAACCAAACTAAACTATTTTAACCCGTTCTTTTTCTTGCTGAATAACTCAAAGGGTTTTTCAGTGATTCTTACAACAAATGATGTCAAGATGGCTAAAGTTCTTAATGTATGTATATATATATATATATATATATATATATATATATATATATATATATATATATATATATATACTAACATTTGTAGTATTATTTATTAATTTCTGAGAGTTTTTAATTTGTTTTCAATTTCAACTCCGTCCTTTTTCTTCGAGGGAGACGGCTAAAATAGGCGCCATTTTCGCCATGCACATAATTAAAGTGACTAGTTTTGCCTTAAAACAATTTACCCTTTTTAATCAGATAAGCCTCGATCTTAGTAACCTGTCATTGACGTAAATCCTTAGATTAATGCCAGGATAACTTTATTTAGAAGAAAAAAAAACAAAGTGAATAAAGCAAAACAAAAACAAAAACCAACAGTAAATAAAAACAGATTTAGATAGAACCTCATGAGACAACTGCGGCTACCATTATTTTCTCCCTTTTTGTATTTTTTATAATCGGTTATTTTTATTGTATTTTTATATTCAGTTATTTGCATTTGGTATTCGATGGATATTACCCATGGCGGCCATTTGTAATGACTCAGTTCTGTGGTTGCATCTGCGCGTGCGCCTAGCCGACTGGTGAGTATGTGGCGGGTGGGGAAGGAGTTGGGGGACATTGCTGCAGTGTTAAGGTCTAATGGGAAATATAACAAAGGGAAATGAACGTTTACATTGTCTGACCTATTCCTCTTTTTCATTTTTCCTATCACCTCTTTAGATCTTATCATTGTAGACCTCTTTTTTTTAATGTCTTCTACACTGCCGATTCCATGCTTCGTATCACTATCTCAAATCGAGATTCCCTCGGCGTCATGTACTTCATCCGTCTCACACAGTTTCTCTGAACTTTCTCTCATACTCTCTGATTCTTTTACCATCTCTATTTATCCCATTCTCTCTCTCTCTCTCTCTCTCTCTCTCTCTCTCTCTCTCTGCGTATCCCTTTTCACACATTCCTCTATTTATCAGTATTTTTCCACTCACTTCTTCTTTCCAAGCATCCAAGTATTTTTTTATCCATACACACGTTACTATATTTCTAGTTTTGACTCATTTTTATATACAAAAATAACAAGATTCTACTGAAAGCTAAGGTTTTAATATATCTTGTCTTACGTCTTTCATTTCCTCTCTACTTCAACTTTTTCGTTATCACCTCTCTCATTCATCTCTCTCTCATATATATATATATATATATATATATATATATATATATATATATATATATATAACCCTATATATATATATATATATATATATATATATATATATATATATATATATATATTAAAGACATTTTCATGTTTAACGTTCTTTTTTTATAGATACTTAAGTATTTAAGTAAAAAAAAAAACGTTAAACATAAAAATGTCTTTAATAAATAAATTGTCGGACTTTGTATATATATATATATATATATATATATATATATATATATAGGTACAAATATAAAATTCGTCGTTTCAGTGATTGATGCATACCGACCCCAGAGTTTCGCAGACGAATTTTTTGTGATCGTTCTGTTCAACGTCAGAAGGTTTCATCCACTGACTGACGATTTTCTCATTTTTCCTATTTTTTTTTATATTAAGTTAAAAACAACTCAGACGCTCTTTATTTTCAGTTAGCTTGATTTATTTTATTTTGTGCTCGTGCGTGTGTGTGTGTGTGTATGCGTGTTCGTGTTGAATGTCATGGTTATTTCTCCTTTTCATCATTTTTCCTTTATATATATATATATATATATATAAAGAGAGAGAGAAAGAAGGGGAGACAGAGAGACAGAAAAGAATATATATATATATATATATATATATATATATATATATATATGACAGAATAAGGAAGAACAAATTATAAATGCTTATAAATTCATCATATATAGCTGTTAGTTCTTCGTATGTTGATTCGGAACGTGAAACTGAAATTTATAGTTACACCGGTTGTAGAGAGACAGATATTAGATTACTTAGGTATTGATTTTATAAACAATAGTGATACAATGAAGTGTCTTTGACGCGTATTTATAAATGGCAAATTATCAGGACTCCCTTTAAGTATTTATCAAGTAGAAAATACTTAGAGGGATTCCTGTTGTGAAGAATTTTTAGCACAGTTGGAATTGTACCAAAACCACTGAAATCCGGATTAGATATATGAGAAATCCGAAAAGGAATTTCGGGTATGTGCGTGTGTGGATGCGCATGTGAGAGAGAGAGAAAGAGATAGAGAGAGAATTGTAAATATGGATTAATTCCGACAGAGAGAGACCAAGTAAGAAGTACAAAAATCTTCATAATTTTAACGTTTCGTGAGTTATTTAGCTTCACCGGAAATATTAGAATCCAGATAATGTGAAGTTATGTTCCGACTTGCAATTAAAAAATAGAAAATTTTATAACATAGAGCAGAAAAATTTAAAATCCGCACTACTCCACTTTCTTATTTTTGATGAAGCTAAATGAATAACATGACATATTAAATTTATAAAAATTTTCCTATTTATGGATAAAATTAATCATTATCTGGGACAGAGCGTGTGTAAATGTAAGAGAATTCGCTGAATTCAACACGAAGCACTCATGTTTACTCCATCACATCCACCCAATGTAACGTCGATCATTCCTTCTTTCTTTAGTTCAAGCAATATTTTCGACATTATTTGATGCTTTTAAATTCATTTTAATTTTTTACGCGTTCCCAAGCTAAGGAGATGACTTTACGCCGTCTTCTTTAAAATGGTTTAAAGCATAACCATTCGTTCCTATCCAATAGCCATTAGGATAACACAATAAACTGTAAATATCTGACCTTGGTACACATAATGTCTCATTGAATAGCATATATAAATAGTCGGGCTACCAACAACACACATGGCCTGAAGATTAAGTCAGGCATCGAAGAGATTGACGCCACTTTTTGTTGACCTCAGTGTCCACTCATGTAATATATATATATATATATATATATATATATATATATATATATATATATATATATGTATGTGTTTGTTTAAAGTGACAGTACTAGATAAATAAGTATATAGATAGCCGCCAGCAGACAAAGATGTGAACAAATTCTGATAGATAGATAGATAGATAGATAGATATGTGCTGCGATTATCAACTTATCTGACCCATCTTTTCTCATTATGTGCCCTCAAAATTTTAACTGTCTCTTTCTGATGTTAAATATAAGTGTATCATAGTTCTAGTTTATCTACGCGTGATCCGGGTGATAATGTGTATTCTTTTATTTGTTTGTGAGATCGTCTAATAGGCATCTTTATCTATGTTTGGTGATTGTCTGTAAGTTGATTTGAGGATGAAAGAATTTAGGTTACACCGATTGTGATTGTGTATGTTTACCTACACATACAACCAGTGTATCTTAAATTCTTCCGCAATAATTTACTTTTGATTTATGCAATTTTGGTTAAGGATCGACGGAAGATTTTTGTTTAGAATATATTTTTTTTTGATATTTCAGACTACTTCCGGTGTTTTCGTTTAACCTTTGAATATAATTCATCCAATTTCTTTCAGCTTTCATTATGAATTATTTTTTGTTGATAATCTTTTGAATATATTCATGAGTTTGCTTTTTGCGATAAATTTTGTAAAGTAGTTTTTTTTTCAGTTATCAAATATATTTCGTGTGTTTGCTCTTAAATATGATTGAATTTTATTGACGCTACATTCTTCACCTTTGTATGGATATAACATGCATCACTTCCACTTTAAAAATAATTGAAAATTATCAAGAAACTATCATACAGCTTCCCTTTTACGACCACTTACGAAGTATATGCACAAATCCGAATGTTTCGCCATGGGTTCACCTACTGCACCAACATTAGCAGAATTTTACATGTCAGAGAAAAAGAAACTTTATTTAAACAAAATAAACCAGTAATCTAAATCCACTACGTTGACTATATCTTTATTTATATTTTATAACAACACAGACGAAATTTTTAAAAAAATGAGAGCAAACATCGCAAATATCTCCGTCCTTAATTTTACATACGAACTAATCATAAATGACAGATTTCCCTTTTTAGACGTATTGATTCAAATAAGGAAAATATAAAGCAACCATCTATTAAAAAGAACAAATCAATGTAAATTTATGTCGACTTAAATACAACTGTGAACGCTCATACAGATGCAAGATAACAATTATCAATAATTTAATAAAGGGAGGACATTTAATATCCTCTACAGGCACAATATTTTTACCGAACTCAAAAACATAAAACAAACTTAAATTTACAAAAAATTTTCTAACCAGAAAATTGATAAACACATTAAATTGACATTAGAAAAAATAAAAATAAACAATAATACTGTAATAAAGGCCATTAAACTACTCTACAGGAATCCACAAAATAGACGAAAAAGTTATAAGTGCATCCACACATATTATCTACTGAAAAATACAAGCAAATCAAATTAATATTTCAAACACAGACCTTGGTTACACAACCGCGATATTATCACACAGACTGACTTACCATTTACCCGATAATACATCAATTAAATAGCATATCACCAAAACAAATACAACAAAAAAAAACGACAAATCGTTACCAATAACACAAACATACTATACAGCATAAACTCTCAAAAACGACTAAAACAAGAAATATTATGTATAAACAACCCAACAAAGATTATAACTGTATATACCGTACCAATGAACACTAATGGGTATGTCCCAATCCTCGTAAATACGTTGGACACTATTGTAAGCGGGGGTAATATGCTGTTTAAGTAGTCAACCGCTAACAGTGGTTTACCTACTTCGCGCCGCTGGCGAGTATTGTATTTTGTTGATGTTATAAAGATTACCATTTCATTTCCAACCTATTTTGTCGTTATTCTTCATTCAGTAACCTTTTCTAGGTTACAAAAATAACTAATTTAATAACAAACATAATAAATATGTTTCATTTTCTATCTATGCTGATGACACAACAATTTAGACCTGGCCCGATAGTAAATTTGATCAGACCGATAAGGCCAAATTGGCGGCTGATCTCAAAATGACCCACCGTCAGTTGTTAACTGGAGCAAAGGATGACTTGTTATTTTTAACGCTTCCAAAACAAAACTACTCTCTATTTCTGCCTTCCATCAACCTCCAAGAGTATGACTCGTTGTGCCTTCTCGGGCTAACATTCTCGGCTGATAATAAGTAGAAAGACAATATTGAATCCATTCCTAGGTCTACTAGTGAGAAAGTTAGTTCATTGTGTCAGGCTAGACTTTTTTTTCTCACCTGAATCTATAAGTCTACCATTTGTCCATGATTCCAATATTACTGCCCTGTATGCTTTGGTGCTCCTGCAATATACTTACTCATTCCTGATCAAATCAAAGACGAATCACCAATATTATTTGTCCTGACCTGGCATCTCGGCTTCAGTCCCTTTCCCACTGTAAAGTGTTGAGGGTTTTCAATATGCACTTTCATCGTAATTGTTTGGATGCGTTCTTTGCTATGGTCCTTAGACTTTATGAATTTAAGCGCAGTGATGAATTAGAAACAAGGTCTCATTAATTTACAGTTGAATTGGAGAGATGTAAGCGTTAATTCCTACCGTCCTAGATATTACGATAAGCTACATCTGCGTCCTGGGAAAGACGATAAACTATATCCAACAGCATGTCTTCTGATCAGGAGGTTTTGAGGAGCGCGAAACCACCTCTTAATTCCTGGTGTTCACCCTGACCCGGGGTGGTCGCAATTGTTAGGGCAAATAGTTCACCCCCAAACTGGGGTCAAAACACTATGAAAGTGTAAAAATAGGTTTTAATACCAGAAATACTGTGTAAAAAATTATTACCAGCAATACATTATTTCCAGCAATACATTTTTGAAAAAAAATATTACCAGCAATAAAATTGTCAGCATTAAATAACCCATTGAGATTGATATGGCGTAAAAACAAACCAAAACAAGCCAAACCGTAAGTTCTACGCTAACAGTTTCCTCTCTCGCACTTCTCGCTTGTGGAACTCGCTTCCAGTTTCTTGCTTCCCAGTCAACTTTGATCTTCAAAAGTTTAAATGCAATGTCAAGCGTTTGGTTTTGTATAGTAATTAGTTGGTAATTTTTCTCTTCCTTTTCAAATAATGTATTGCTTGTAAGTATTTTTTTTACTATTAAAACGTATTGCTGATATTCCTACTACAAATATGCATTTTTATACTTTTTATACTTTCTATATACATTTTCTACTTTCATAATGCTTCGCCCCAGTTTAGGGTTTCACTATCTGCCCCTAGCTAGGAACCTAACAGGCGCTACCACTCCGGGTCATATGAACCTGAGAACAAATGCAACTAACAGGTGATTCCACACGCATCAAAAACTCCCACTCAGAATCCTTGCGGCTGGATGTAGTTTAACGTTACACCCTGGCCAATCGTTATCGACTGTCTTCCTGATTACTCTTCTATTTTTCTCCTCCTCAGTAATGCTTCTATTTTCTAATTCTTTCACACCCAGTAACCCCTTGTGCCATAGTGGCTTTACTGCCTTAATAAGAGTGATTTCGATTTTTAAAAATTAACACACGTCAACGCAATTCATTAAAAAAATCAACTTGACACGTGAAAACGCGATATTCAGAAAAAATACGAAGCTGATATAGCAGCTGAGGAACTAATACATCTTTTTTCCGCGGGAGCCATTTGAAAAAAACATCATCTGAAAAAATAAAAGATATTGTATTTTTTGAGCATTTGACAAATATATATATATATATATATATATATATATATAGAGAGAGAGAGAGAGATATGAACAGACTTAAATACATATATAGGGACAGACGTAGGAAGATAGATAGATAGATAGATAGATAGATATGGACAGACATAGAAATAGATAGATAGATAGATAGATAGATATAAAGAGTCTAAGTGAGCGTGAGGTAAACCGTAGACAGAAGAATAAAAAGAAAGTACCCTTCATTTTCACAAGAGTTTTTTTCTCTATTTAAAATGTTCAAAAGACGCTATACCTTTTCTTGCTCTCAGTATGTCCTGTAAGGGGGTCATTTCTGCAGGCCATCCGTTTTAGTCAATTCATCATCTAATACAAGTCCCACGAACTACTCAACAAAGATGGTTAATGAATTATATTATTTTATATATATATATATATATATATATATATATATATATATATATATATATATATATATTGATTATAAGGATATTAAGGATCTTGGATATGAAGAGGTTAATACTGTTGTAGTCGAAAAGGCATCCTTCCGGGAGTCTGCTCAACAAATCTGCGGCGACTGAGCAGAGACTGCCTAAATGAAACTTGCTTCTCACCAACTAAATACGAAGTAAATGTGGATGGTTCGCTCCTGTGTGCATAGCAAGGTGGATCTGAGCTGTAAACGTCTGAACTGGTAGAACTAAGAAATTTAGCTCGTCTGAAAATTTCCCATGAAGATAGCGATAGAGTAGCGATTGACTTGCCACGTTGCGAATGCGTGAAACGGGTTGTATGGTGGAAAATAATTAATCACCAGTAGAACCAGATCTCTTTTTAACGATATTTTCCTATGTTTTAAGGATTTGCTGAGTTTCTGGAAAACATCTTTCGCTATTCCTATGCGCCTTCGGATTCCCATGTCACATTTTTGGTTGTTTCACATGTTCAGTCCTTGACATTCCCAGCATCCTTCTGTAGAACCACCTTTCTGTTGACTCAAGACTCTTCTTCATCTATGATGATATTTTCCAGCACTCACTGCCATATAGGAGTACCGATATTAAATAACAGTTCTGTACACTTTTCTTTGTATCTAATCAAATTTTACTGTGTCTTAATACTTTGCTTAGCTTTTGAAAGGCAACTTCCGCTATCCCAATGGCCCTTCGGAATTCGGTTTGTCATTTTTCACCATCTGTTAAAACATTTCCTTGATATTTACATTTGTGTACTTGCTTGATTTTAGAATCTCCAAAATTCAGTTGACATCTGGCACTCTTGCTTTCAGTATGTTCTGTGAGTGTCAAATTTTCCATACGTTCTTTGCACATCCTCGAAATAAAATTCAGCCATCTCTTTTCTTATTGAAAGTTATAAGCGTCCTTTTTATTTCTATTTACTTTAAAACTTTTTCGTTAGTCTTATGTTAAGGCCATGGTATTCTCAGCATCCTACTGTTGAACCATATTTCTCATGCTTCGAGATTCTTCTTCACTTGTGCTGATATTATCTACCATCCACTGCTATATAACATCACCGATATTTCAGTATTCTTTTTTTTTTTTCTAATAAAATTTTCTTGTTTCTTAATACTTTGCTTAGCTTTTCTTTGTGTTTGTCACTACTTCATGATACTAATTCACCGAAAATCCTCCCCAATAAAACTTACCGCCTGGTGTATACGATGCCTACTGTTCACCTATAATTTCGCCAATGTCTACATCTACGTGTCTTTTTGAAAATTGAAGCCATAATTTTATGAGGTCATTGTAACACTCTCAGTTATATTCAAACTTTCAAAGAAGACTACTTTTGGAAATTTGGAACGCACAAAATTTATTCCCAGAAATTAATGGAAACGTTATCTTCCATTGATCCCACATTTCCGAAAGATTTCATAGGAATATTATACATTTGGTTAACAAGGAAAGCTTGTGTTTCGAGGATCTTCCAGTGGAAAACATTTTCTTTTGACTGTCGCTTTTTTTTTATTGACCTTGTGCTCTACTTGAACCATGCAAATGTCGATAGACTCAAGTTGAGAACGGCTCCTTGTTGTCAAGCGAATGAAGAATCTGCAGGAAGGTTATCTAAAATTCCACTTCGCCACCTCCCACACCAAACTACTTTCATCTGTGTGAAATGGCCAGACACATTCCAACAGGGAAATGGACAACAGATAGCGACTTAACGTTTTCCGTTTATAACTTTTGCAGTCCATATCACTGTCAGCTGTTTTCTCTGGAGACGTTATCAACAATAATGTAATCTGACCGAGAAAGTTTCTTTCTCCACACTCATCTTGTCATCCTTTTTTCATTATCTTGCCTTACATATATATATATATATATATATATATATATATATATATGAATGTATGTATATACCAGGTGTAACAGCAAAATTGTTCAAATCGTATAATAGCACAAGTGTCCAATTGTTAGATTAAGCGTTGAACCGCTGTATATTAGAAATGATTAAAGATATCTTACTGGAATTTCCCGAGATTTTTATAACACTATTAGACTTTACTCTTAGCAATAAAAATGTATAATTACTCTCCAAGCTTAACAGAAGAATCGTGATGAAATCGATCATAAACGATAATTACCTGCTCGTCATTAATTTAATCATAGCTAAGCTCATGGAGAATTGAAATAAAGTTCATATATATATATATATATATATATATATATATATATATATATATATACGATTGCGCCTAGCATGAAACAGCCTGTCGCCTCTGAGTGTTGAATTCTGTGTTTACTTTTATATTTACATACGCTCTATCTCTGATATTGAGCACATTATCCCATAAATATAGCACACCTTAAATCTATATTTAGACTATATTTATTTAAATAATAAAAAAATAAATAAATCTCCATAGACATGCAAACTAGACGAGGGTTAATACATCTTCCGTTTCAAATTTAGACACCCCCCACCTTTCACTGACTTGACATCTATGAAAGTAACTCTATACTGATACTTATTATTAACACCCAACACCCGCCTACCCAACTTAAACAATTCGCCCTAGCTGTTACCATGGAAATTTTGATTTCAATTTTTAAAACACGTAAATTTCAGAAACACGTTATTCCAAAAAAAATTTCGCTTGAAGATGGAACAGAGCTTATTTTAACTCAATTTAATTTAAATAATTATATTGATGTTTTCGGCTCTTGTTTTAAAACATGGGACATCTTATGTCGCAATTTGGAATCATATTTTTAAATAAATCGAGCACTATTTTTTAAAAATAATAACTAAAATACTAAGGGACTCTGGATTATTTAGCTAACCAGTTCCTTCCTATTTTCTATATATTTTCACACACACACACACACACATATATATATATATATATATATATATATATATATATATATATATAAGATATCGCACATTGAGTGTTGGCGTTAATAAAATAGTGCTCAATGTAATATAACAGAGCTATTAAGCAAAACACTTGGATATTTCGTTTCTATCATCATCATATGCCTTTAGGCAGTGCAACATGTATGAATTGTATAGCTCACTCCATGCATTTCTGGCATTTAAAGAATGGTAATAATATACCCATTATCACGTGGGATATTTTAATTAAATGCAAATCTTACAATGGGAAAGGTGATATATGCAATTTATGCTTTATACAAAGATTAACTGAACACTGAAATAAACTTAACTTATTAAACAAAGAAATGAATTGATTGTCGCATGTAGACATAAAAATAAATACCTGTTAAAATAAATTGACCCAGATTAATTTCTACTGTAGATTATAACTTTACTTTTTAATTATATTATGTCAGACATATGTAATTGTTTGTATAGTTTTAGGTCTGTTTATTTTAATACACATTTTAAATATCATTAATCCCCGTTTATTTTAAATATAAAATATAAATCCCGTCTATTTTAAATATTTTTTTAATCCAGTAATCCCCGTATAATCCCCTACTGCACCAGCATTGCGTTACCCAGATACGTTTATTAAAATTTTAATTATGTAACTGTCAGTCTCTACTCAGCACCAGTGAAGAATAATATGCATCTCTCTCTCTCTCTCTCTCTCTCCTTATATATATATATATATATATATATATATATATATATATATATATATATATATATGAAGGTGTAAAATTCAGATATAAATTAAATATATCTGTAAAGACAATATAAATAAAGACGAAAGGAAAACTTTTCTTTACCAAAGCGTTTCGTCAACCACCACTTTGATCTCAAGAATGCTACGCCTAATAAAGGAGAAAATAACTTACTTTGACGAATAATTCTTGAGAGGACAATTATCGATTCTTTTTAAATGTTAACTTTGGCCGTGGAATTTTTTTTTCAAATATCTTCTTTCATGAGGGAAATACTCCTATCTCGAACTAAGATATATGACGATAGGAATTTTTTAGAAATAAAAAGAACCGTTTAGTTTAAGACCTTTAAATGTCTAAAATAAATAAATAAATAAATAAATAATCAAAATAAAATAATAAATAATAATTACATTAATAAAAAAAATAAAGATTTGAAAACATTTTACTCACATTCCTTTATTAAATAAAGATTTAAAATTAAATAAAGTTTAATAAAGGCTGGCCACTCGTATTCGAGGATGCCCGTCTACCAAGACGACTAGCCAGTCTCTGCTCAGGAACATTTTTGTTTGTTCAACAAAAGTGGTTTAAACTGCAACTCTGCTGAGCGGACCGTAATTACAGTTTTCGGGAGATAGCGCCTTATCTCGGTGTGATCAACAATCTGAACAAGGCCAGCTCAGACACCAATTGAGTTGCTAGTACAGCCATCGACAGCTCCCAAGGAGTTCCATGCTATGATTTTCAGGCAATTTCCAAAAATATCTCCTCCACCGGTAACATCAAATAGTCACCTTCCTAAAATAAATTGAGCATAGTGAGATTCAAACACGGGAATCATGGTGAGAAAGCGAACGTTCTAACAACTCGGCTACGAACCCATTCGCGCAAAAGGCAATGAATTGCACTTACCGTTCTCCATTGTATACACATTTGGCATCAAGAATATTTTACATCGTTATGAAGTTTAAATTTTGAAAACTGAACGATATTTTACTGCACTTTTCGTTTATAAATAAAAATTGCAATATAAAATCTCTATGTATACCTTGACAGAGTACCTCGGGGGACGAAACGCGTTGGTAAAGAAAGGTTTTTCTTTTGTCTACATTCATATTGTCCTTTTACATATATATATATATATATATATATATATATATATATATATATATTTTTGCATAATTTTATATATCAACAAACAGTATTTAGAAAAATAGGACAAACTGGAAAATTTCTTGTGGCAACATCAAAAAAGCCCAGTCCGATGAAATCCTAACGGATGAAACGCATCATAAGAAATTTTCCAGCTTGTCATATATATATATAGAGAGAGAGAGAGATATAGATAGATAGATAGATAGATAGATAGATAGATATTTTTCCAGCTTGTCATATATATATATATATATATATATATATATATATATATATATATATCTTGAAGCAATCGGACGACTAGTCACACTGAGAAGCTGTGATACAGCGAAACAGTCTGTCTGAAGGCAAGATTATTGTCAAAAGGTATATGGTTTTGTATATCTTTTCATGCCTGTGTGATGGGAATAGGTTAAAAGATAACCCCTTATACATCTAGCGTTCGCCAATTTATTTCTAATGTCAGGTTTTGGCTTTTTTTTTCTCCAGAATCTCTTTTTTTCTGACATCCAATCAATATTCACAAATCTTGTTATAGGACCGCCCAAGGTCAGATTGGCCGACCCATAGATGGGCGGCAATTATGATTAAAGCTTCCATTCCATTCGACTAAATACTTCTCAAGAAGACCCACTTTGCACCTCTCGGAACTTAGCTTTACTAGGACCGATTTAAATACATACGGAAATCTACTAACTTCTGTCCGCAACATACTTGAGGAAATTACTCATCCTCATGCCGAAAACTATTAAAAAAAATTGTCTTTCACGACACAGTGAACCAACTTTTTGAAAAGATGACCTAGCAATGGATTCAATATAGTTTTTCCACTTCATGTCAGCCGAAAACGTTACCCCACAACGAGTGACTCTCCTCGAAGTTAGTATCAGCCATACTGATTACAGGTAGGATCACACATATATATATATATATATATATATATATATATATATATATATATATATATATATATGGTCATCCACATACAGGCCTGTTTCGCTATATCACAGCTCATCAGTGTGGATAGAACCTCCGGTTACATCGATCCAGGATCAAAACTCTACCGATTTGGCATTAGTCGGAGACTCTACTCCTAAGCAATCGACGCACAGCAGAAAGGAATGGAAATTATAACGTATTGTATAACAATGTAAACAAGCACCAGCAGCCGGAGTGCTCAATTCATTAATGAAGAGCTCTGCGTTAATAGCGGTGACTGCTACTGTTTTGGAATTACCTTCCTCCCAACAATGCTCGATCAAATAGATGAGAATTTTATATATATATATATATATTTCATTGTCTGTTATATTTAATAATATGTTTCAATAATGCTCTGCTTCCCTAATATATATATATATATATATATATATATATATATATATATATATATATATATATATATGCATATCTTCCTTCAACCGTGTTTGTTTAAATAATCTGCACATATTATGTCTATTTGATTTTATTTTAATCCTCTCAAATTCACAGATCAATTTCTTAGTGTCGTTATTAAACTAGTTAAGGGAGAAGCCGTAGTTTTCGTCATTTCTTTTATTTTCTCAAGTATTTTCAACCTCACCCAAGATCACCTTCAAGGGTGAATTGCTAAGACAAAAAATTAACGTAATTGACAGTAGCAAATTTTTTTTTTAAATGCGCATGAATCGCGGGCTGTTATAATTATAAATACAAATGAACGCGCTCTGTTATAGACAATTTAAAAATTAACAGTTAGAAATATGCATTTAATGGAGGTAACTTAATTTACATATTTTATACTTAATGTTTTAAATACACAACCTGCAATATATCTTTTTTTAAATTAAAAAAAATCTTTTTACAATTTGGATATCCCATAAAATTTCAAAACATTGTTGCTATACTCATAGTTAATCTTACTTAATGTTGCTTTTATTTTTTTATATAGAGGGCTTCAAGAATTTGAAGTTTTGTTATTATTTTCATGGTGGAGTATACTTGTATTGCCAATTAATATTTCTCTAAAATGTGAATGTCCCTTTAAATGTTGTGCTATAGAATTTGAATCTGTCATGTGTAATGTAAGCTTCCTTGATAATGTTATTTTGCCATGAAACCAACATATGCATTTACTTTCTTGTCGGTGATACAATCTCCCAAAGGACATTTAAATTCATATAAATGTTGATCTTTCGTAAAATATTAGTTGACAAAGAAGAGTTATTACAGATGATTAAGTTGGTTGCATTAAAATTTCGTAGAGTATATAATTAGTTTTCTTTTTTTAATGGGATCAGTGGGGGATATATTAGTACTTATGAGCTTTTTTTATAATTGTGTATTTGGGTGGTAATCCCTCTTTTATATAAGTTTCATTAAAAACTACTGACTAGCTACTGCGGTTAAGTTTTATAATTTAATTTTTCATGTGTTCTTATAATTTTCTTCTTTTCTAATACCACATGCCTAACAAGAAGACTCACGTTACATCTCATCGATCATAGCTCAATTATTTAAATACACATAGAGACCTACCAAACTCTATCCGCAACATACTCATTTATAATACAAATATAATAGCCCCATCCACATAAAAAAAGCCAACAATAAACGATATCAACTATGAACACTGCCACAATGTGCTGACCGTGTTTGGAAAACAAAGCATTGCTGTAACTCTAGATACATACAAAAAACAATTCATACATTCAGTTAAAAGCAAAAATAAAATCATCCTTAACAATGGCTAAATGTATAGCCGAAAGCGCTCGGACATATAAAACATTTGAACAATTTCTATATATTTTATGTCCAGAAAAGATGAAAATTATAAAAGAATTAAAATTAAACAATATTCTTAACCGCGGTACATTGTCAGTAGTTTTTAATGAGACTTAATGAGGAGCGGTGGGGTAATGGATAGTGGCTTGGATTGAGGAATCAGAGAACCGAGTTCGAATTCTAGTCGAATCCATTACAATCACTTACGTGTTAATACACTTGGGAAAGGTAGGAATCCTCTTCTTCTACCCACCTCCAGCTATGGGTAAATAGCAAGACAGATTGGGTTCTATAGCCTTGGATGGCAACTGGTCTCTGAATTCAAAATCTGCGAAGGGTCGTTTCGGGACCTTGTGGCACGTAGTGCACCAAGTCTCTGTATTCGGCCCTTCAAAACGTGTGGATGGTCCTGCACAAAACCTTCACCACTATAATCAAATCTCATGTGCTGATGTCGGGCTATCAGTTCCTAAGAACTTATCTGCTTGACCCTCATACGTCTAATTCGACGGGAGAGGCGAGTATATATATATATATATATATATATATATATATATATATATATATATATATATAGGAGAGAGAGAGAGAGTATATTATGATAATATTAACACAATAAGATTAAGATCGTAATACAAATTCGATACTCAGAGTTTCACGCAGTAACAATTTTCAAGAAGATAAAAACTTTATCTTTTTTATTTAGATTACCTTTTTCTTGAAAAGATATTGAGTAATGAGAACATTATGTTGGAAATTAAAAAAAAAACGGATAATAGAACAATCGAAACAGAATGTACAAAAAATAGCGGGAAAAGAACAAAAAAAAAAGTGTTCCTCAGAATGCCACAAAAAGAGACGAGAGAAAAGCTAAAAGCGTTTAAAGAAGACAAATCGCTGTCGTGGGAGAGTGACCACCAAGAAAACTGTGTTGCGAATGTAAACAGTGAGAAAAGTTTTTTTTTTTTTACAGTTTATCAACCATTTGTGGTTTACTTAAAGCCGGAACATAGTTTGGTTGGCAAGAATAATTCCTTTTTTTTCTTCTTGCAGTGAATATTGCATAAATAATTCTTTTAGAGATTTTTTTTCCAGATACAAGTACTATTATTTTACAAATAGCTAAGTGGAGACGATATGGGCCTAAACATTTTTCTCAAGAATATTTACGCAGTTCCCACACTACAGCCTCTTTCCCCACAGACGCAATGTCGCAAGCCACTTCCTTGGTAAATTAAACAACATTTACCGGCCTGAATGTCCGAGAAATTTTCACAGAAAATATTTGTCGTCCGACAGGATTCGAACTTGTATCCTATCCGGAACCGTCATTTAGCTTTACGTGCCTTTAACCGATTTGGCTAAATGACGGTTCCGTATAGGATACAGGTTCGAATCCTGTCGGAGGACGAATATTTTCTGTGAAAATTTCTCGACATTCAGGCCGGTAAATGTTTAATACTGTTTATTATAAACAAAGCATTTACTTAAATATTTGTATCTATAAAAAGAATGTATAAGCATAAAATGTCTTAAAATAATTGTCGGACTATGTCCATTTCATAATATATATATATATATATATATATATATATATATATATATATATATATATATATATATATATGGGAAACAGTGAGTAGCCTACATAATTAATTTGAATGAATAGATGACAGAAAAAGGCCAAACAAGGATATAAAGTGTGAATAGTTATTTAATGCAGTAAAAACAGGAATCGTGATCTTTCAAATTCTGAAAGGACATGCCACATTAGGGAAAAATATAGACAGATTTATACATACTACATTAGTCGAACCGTAAAAATGAGAGTTATATGTAAGTAATTTTTTAAATTGTAATGGTTTTATTTCCTATGTACTCTATGATTCATTTATAAATCTGCGGTCACATTTAACTTTTAGATTTTTTTTACCATAAGTAGTGAAGATCAGACTGCGTAACCGATAATGCATAAATTCAAATTATTTTATAATTCTTTTATTTATTCTATATTATAGAATAAATTTGGCAAAACGAATTCCGATAAAGAATTTTATATTTACTTTGCCTCCATGCTCTTGGAGAGAAAAGGTATGAATCTAGTTCTCCCCTACGAAACTCTATCATAAAATATCTCTGACAATATATCTCGTCTTCGGCATGTCACAATGGCTGAGAGAGAGAGAGAGAGAGAGTGGACGAGTAGGGACTTGCATAAACCACTCTCCTATATGTTCTCATTCTCCCACTCCTTGCTTTTCTCTCTCTTCTTTGCCTCTGACATTTTACATTTGTTACTTCATCTCCTTCTCTTCTTCCTTCCATTCCGTTTTCTCTTTATGTTCCAATTCCTCAGTCTATATATTTATCTCTCATTCACTCTCCCATCTCTCCAAGATGCAAGATGCCTTTTGCTTTTTCATAGATACACATTTGCTTCCAGCTATTTCTTCAAAAAGATGACACCGACAACGTTTAATTTCGTCTACAAATTGCGTAGATTTCTTTTCTTTCCTTGTCTTTTTAGATTTTTCTTTTCTTTTCTTTTTTTTTTTTCCTTGTGGTCTTTTAAAACTTCTCACTTAGTCTTTCTTTCTATCAGTCTATCTATCTTTTGCATATTTCCACTATCGCCTTGAGGTGTTTTCGTTCGAGACAATAATAGAATTTTATCTACAAAACGCTTTTATTGTTTGTTCGTTTCTCGTCGGCCTCATTTCTCGCCAACCTTATCATAGACTATTGCTTACCTTATTCCTGTTATCAAAGTTCTGCTTTATCTCAGTTTTTTTCTCATCTGACCCCTTTCTCTTCCTCCCTATCTCTCTCTATCTATCTATCTATCTCTCTTCTCTCTCTCTCTCTCTCTCTCTCTCTCTCTCTCTCTCTCTCTCTCTCTCTCTCTCTTTCTTTGTGTCTCTTTTTCTTTGTCACTCATATTATCTTTCTCTCATATTTTTCTTTCTTTTTCTTTCTCCGGTTTGCTTTTTCATAATTCCTCCATTTTCTGTTATATCTTTTTCGCTTGGTTTCTCCTTTTCTTTCTCGATTTTCTCTATCTTTCTTTCTCTCTTTCCTTCTCTCATTTTCTTTTATTTTTATCGCTTTCTAATTTTACTCTTCGTTTATTTTTCTATTTTTTCCTTCCCTCTCTTTCGTTCTTCCTCTTTCTTTCTTTCTTTCTCTTTCTTCTTCTCTTTCTGTCCTTCTTTCATCCTTTCTTTCTTTTTCTTTCTTTCATTCTTTCCCTCTTTCTCTTTTTCTCTCATCCTCCGTCCTCTTTATCTTTTTCTTTCTCCGTTCTCTTCTTCACTTTTTCTTACGCTTTTTATTTATTTATTTCTCTTTCTTTTCCTTTTCTTCCTCTCTTTTTCTTTTCTTTTATTCGTTCTTTCTTTCTCTCTCTTTCTAATTTATTATTTTTTTTCTATTATTCTTTTCTTTCTTTCTGCTTCTTTCTGTCTTTCTTTTTTGTCATCTTTCTCCTTTTTTTCTTTCTTACTCGCTCTTATCTTTCCTCTCTTTTTCCTTTCTTTCTTTTTTTCTTTCTTTTACACATTCTGGCATTTCCTTTGTATTGAAAAATACTCTACTCGATATTTAGAGCCATTGCTCTTTTTCCAGGTTTGTTTTTAATCTCTTAGAGTTTTAAGTTCCTACACATTCCTGTTCCTTTTTCTATTCTTGTCTCTCCCCTGTTTGTTTTTATCACTTTCTTTTCTTCAATATCATTACTTCCTCAATTCTCATGCGTCTCTCTCTCTCTCTCTCTCTCTCTCTATCTATCTATCTATCTCTCACTCTCTTGTCTTTTCTTCAATATCATTACTTCCTCAATTCTCATGCGTCTCTCTCTCTCTCTCTCTCTCTCTCTATCTATCTATCTATCTCTCACTCTTGTCTTTTCTTCAATATCATTACTTCCTCAATTCTCATGCGTCTCTCTCTCACTCTCTCTCTCCCTCTCTCTATCTATCTATCTATCTCTCACTCTCTTG
>CAHIKZ030000857.1:4065000-4087500 GCA_903632075.3 Acanthosepion pharaonis | reverse complement strand
GATCTAATTTTAAAAAATAAACCAGTTTCTCTGATGATCGCAAAAGCGTGAAACCCAGGGTCACAAACTCATATCCATACAACTTATTATGTTAGCTCTATCATTGATATATATATTAGCACATTGTGGCCTTGTTCTTAGTTAATATTGTTAAGTGTTGGCTTTTTTTCTTTTTTATTATTAGGGCTTCTATTATTTTTAATCTTTTTTTACAGGTGGATGAGGCTATTATGTATATGTTTTCTACGAGTATGTTTTGAATGGAGTCTGGTAAGATTGTGTACGTGTTTAAGTCGGTTCTAATGGAGCTATGTTCAGATAGGTGTAACGTAATATATATATATAAGGCAACAAACAAAAAAACAAAAAAATATAATTAACATTATCAATTCAACATGACATGTTGAATTGATAATGTTAATTATATTTTATGAATATGTCCTGAAGATGGTTTATTAGACCGAAACGTCTGACGTTGACATATTAACATTAAAACAGCATAATTGTATATAAGGATATTTGTTCTTTTTGTTCCGTATATTTTTCTTCATACTGTCTGTTGAAGCTTGGATAAGCATGGAATAATAATAATACAACACAAAATGTACGTAAACAAAATGTATTGAAACAAGGAAAAGGTACACAATATTTACAGTTAGGTTTGGTATATTCCTGGGAAGACCGTTCCTGTAGAATGGGTTGACTTAATCGCAGTCGGGCAGAGTCTCTCGATTGGATCTCTTCTTACTTCCTCCCCCGTCTTCCCGGTACCAACCCATATTTATATGGTCGGTACTCCACTATGTAAATTAGGTGTATCGTACCACAACACTGTCGGATCTATATCCATATATTTGCTTGCATATATATATATATATATATATATATATATGTGTGTGTGTGTGTGTGTATATACATATATATATATATATATATATATATATATATATATATATATATATATATATATAAAAGTGAACATTGAAGTCAACACTCCAGAGACGACAGGCCGTTTCATGCTAGACGCATCGTTACATGCCCTCTATCTCTGATATTGAGCACTTTATCCCATAAATATAGCACACTTTAAAACTATATATATATATATATATATATATATATATATATATACGTGCAAGTATATGCTGGTGTATGTATATTTTTTTTATCATATCTATCTATCTATCTATCTATCCATATATATATATATATATATATATATATATATATATATATATATACTCATACACTACTGGCGAAATATTTACTGAGATTCGTTTAAAATGCGATTTTAATAGATTTCAAAGTAAGAGATACAATTTCATCAACTACAGTGTATTTGCTTTAATTCTGACACAAAATAAGCACATAACTATATATAGTCATCATACAGCAGCTTCGTATTTTGCTTTCGCCGATAAAACACCACCTACCTTAATAATTGCTTTACAATTTATTGGCATTCTTTACAGTAGTTTTTGAAAACAGTAGTTGACAGGCCTTCCCTAGGTTTTCTTCATGCACCGAAATAACTCACGCTCTGGATATTCTCTTGGAACTCTGCTATCAAGTTCATCTCACGCTAATGATTCCCTTAACCTGAATCAAATCTCCAGTCCTCTCCCCCGCCAAAAAATCCACACCATAACAAGCCCACCACCATGCTTAACTGATGTACCAAACATTCATAATTCAGTTTTTTTCTGGCTTTCTTCTCATATACACTCTCCTGATACTATGAAATTTTTCAAATTTGGACTCGTCTCTCCTCAATAGGCTTTGCTAAGTTATTAATATTTTCTATGAGAAACATTACACTTCACTATTAACCCATCATTAGACATTTTGAGATGACCAACATTTCTAAATATTAACTCAGCTAATACTGTAAACAAAAACAAAACATATGTAGCTGTCTCTCTTTGGAGAAAAAATATTGTGCCATTACGACTGAATTTTTATAGGTCTTTCATACTTATTTTTTAAATTTGAAGTAATTGAAATTTTATTAAAAGAAGGCTACTCTTAAAGACAAATTGCCAAGAATTTGAAGATTTCTGAACATTGGGATACAATATTCGTTACAAAGGCAGTTAGACGCAATGTTGAGAAAGAGCTGGAGCCACAAAAGTGACAACTGCTGCTAAAGATAAACACTTGATTAATGTGCGTAAAATAAATAGAAGGAAAACTGCTCAGAGTTGACAGCTGAACTTAATTCCTCTCGACAACAACCACTGTCGCTCTCAATTATGAAAAGTCGACTTAGATCAGCGGTACTCGGTGGGGTGCATAGTCACTATGAAACCCCTTTTACGGAAGGTGAATGAAGAAGAAAAATTGTTACGGGCAAGAAAATCATAAGAATTCGAAATTGATCGAGTGGCAAAACGTATCGTGAACATTTGATTCCAAATTTAAAGTCTTTGTTAGTAAGAGGAGAACGTATGTGAGAAGAAAGACTGATGAATGTGTGGTTCAAACAGTTAGGCATGGCCGTGGGTCTGTTATGGTGTTGAGGTGTTTTGGGTGAGAGAGGACTGAAGATTTGATTCTGATCATGAAAAAATACCATCATTCGATTTTGCAAATACATGCTATACTACCTTGTATAAGTATAGTTGCAAAAATTCACCTTTCAATAAGACAACGGTGGAAAACACTCTGTTAAATAATGTCAAAATTAAAACGTATCAAAAAAATATGAACAAAATTTTACAAGTTATACTTTGACCGCCTCAATCTCCTGATTGAGTTAGTATGGGATTAATTGGATGGGAGATTTCGAAGAGAATACCTAAATAGTGAGAGTGATCTTTTTCAGTACTTGAAGAATGATTGAGAAGGTCTGCCATCTAATTTTTATGAAAAAATGTTGAAAAGAATGCCAAGAATTTGTCAAGTATTAATTATGGTAGGTGGTGGTTTTATTGACAAAGACAAGATATGATGCTGTTGTATAGTAATGTTTTTTTTTATATATTTAAGTTTATATTTTGTTAAAATATAAGCAAGTACACTGTAGTTACTGACATTTTATTTTTTACTTCAAAATAAATACAAAATATTTCATTTTAAGGAAATGCATGTCGCCCTCAAACTTTTTGCCTCTAGTGTAAATATATATATATATATATATATATATATATATATATATATATATATAACGAGGCACTCTCACTTTAACCAGATTAAAAGAATTAAAATTTTTGTGACACAATGTGCACCATTTTCTGTTCTCAGTCATTTCAAATAATGTAGCAGTTTTTACAGAACCTTTTACCACTATAATCAAAACATATGTGAAGACTGTATAGCAGTTCTAAAAGTAACCTGTTTGGCCCTCCTACAGCGAAAATCGACAACAGATTTCATTACAGAATATATATTTATGTATGTGTGTGTGTGTGTGTGTGTGTGTGTGTGTGTGTGTGTGTGTGTGTGTGTGTGTCTCCTCTATCCGAACGTAGAGCGTCCATATTAAACTTTTGTAATTTGCGCGGGCGTTAAGCAAACACATAGTTATCACAATTAAAATTATTCAGAACCTTTTTTTTCTGATTGTGGGTAATCAGGGTTCTCCACAACTTCCTATCTTTTGTAGCACTTAATAAGTTTTCTCTTTTCAATGTCCCTCACAGTTCCTGTCCCACCATCCATTTACACATGCCTGTTATGTAGTTACTCACTACTTTTCCTTATCCCTCCTGTCTTCAGTATGCCCCGTAGGTGTCAGATTCTCCAGGATCTTTCCCTATTAGATGCCATAGAAATGTTAATTTTCTCTTTCTGATTCAAATTATAAATATTCTTTTTGCATCCATTTTCCCAAAAGCTTCCCAGTTTATAATATGTTCAGTCGATGATATCCTCAGCATCCTTCTGTAGAATCTCTTTTCTGTGGCCTCAAATCTCTTCTTCATCTGTGATGAAATTGTCCAGAATTCACTGCCATATAGCAGTACAGATATTCACACTCCTTTCTTTGTTTCTAACTGTTGTGGTACGATCCACCTAATTTACATGTTGGAGTACCGACCATATAAATATGGGTTGGTACCGGGAAGACGATGGAGGAAGTAAGAAGAGATCCAATCCAGAGACTCTGCCCGACTGCGATTAAGTCAACCCATTCTACAGGAACAGTCTTCCCAAGAATATACCAAACCTAACTGTAAATATTGTGTACCTTTTCCTTGTTTCAATACATTTTGTTTACGTACATTTTGTGTTGTATTATTATTATTCCATGCTTATCCAAGCTTCAACACTAACGAAATTTTCCTTTTTACTTAGCTTTCCGAAGACATATCCTATTATTTCAATACGCCTTCAGATGTCGGTGTCATATTCCCGTTGTCTGTTTAAACACTTCCTAGGTGTTTAAAATATTGTACATGTTTGATTTCGACATCTACCAATTCGTAGTTCGCATCTTGGGATATCCTTCTTGCTGCCAATCTGACATTATTCAGTATTCTCTCTCAAATAATATTGCATTAGATTCTCTTTACAATTGACATACTGCAAAGATTGACGACTTATTGCTGACTTTAAAGTTTGAATAGGCACCGAATTTGCTGGATGTTGCGAGTGTCTGCAAAGAATATGATAGAAAATGCAGAAGATTAAGCAAACGTATTTCAGTCTTTCTTCATCAATCAAAAGAGACTACGAACTTCGAAAGAAGAAAGCTATTGTGGGGGTCTGGAAATACTTTTTTTCAATTGCATTATTATTATTTCTCCGTTATTTGGAATAATGGCGGAAAACTGTCTCAACAGACATCTTTTGTTAAAGAGAAGTACTAAAAGATGTGTGTTATGTTTTAATCATTTAAACCCAAGAAAGGCAATGAAGCCAGTAAGCCACAAGGAGAGTTACTGGGTGTGAGGAAATATGAGTATAAAAAACACTATTATAAAGAAAATATTTATTTCAATATTATCTATAGTCAGCTTTTGCTTGTAATGTGACACTAAAGCCGTGAGGTGGTTAAATATTAATTCTAATCAGAAAAAGTGTTAAGTTCAAAATGAAACTCTAAAATAGAGATAGAGAGAGACTGGAAGACATTTTCCTGGTAATTTGGAAGTGAAAAATGGCCATCTGCACTGTCTCGGCTTTACAAATTAAAACGATGCACCAAGCGGTTACTTTTTTATCTACCGAAAATCTGGCATCTGAGTAAAGCAAATTAGCTTTATTTCTTTCTTGGGAAAATAGAAAAAAACACGTCTCACTAGCGAGAAGAGAGACAGACGGGAATTATATTTTCCTTGTCGAAAACGAATCGAGAAATAAAAACAAAGAATGTACCCGTTGCGCGGGCTAGGATTATGAAAACGATTCTATTGTAACGGGTCTGGTTTATATTTTCGCTAAGACGGCGTTCGAACCAAGGATGGAGGACAGTGTATCTCTTTGTTGAGAATTTATGTAAACAAATATATATTTTCGTTGACGAAAACAAATTTGGAAGGTAAAAATGAGAAGCATTGGTCTGGTTTGTGTTTTCGCTGGACAGAGGAAGTAGAAGGGAGTCATAGAATTGAAATTAATGAGGAGAATAAACTACACCTATTCACCTACACAATTTAAAACTTAGATTTCTCATAAAGACAGATATGCCAGCCCTGAGAAGTGCGCAGAGTTAGAATACCGAGACGGAAGGAGGAAGAGGCAGAATTTAGTCCCGCCTGTGTGGAGTGGTGGTGCGAGATGTAAAGTGAAGCCGGTTGGAGTCAACGGACTACTCCCAAGGAAGGTGGATAATTCTCTAAATTTGGAAAGTTGAATAAGAAAGCAGAAATACAGAACAAAGAATACCTTTAATGTGAGGATTATATTATTACCGAATCCCCAGAACCCTTCGTCCCCACACCAGTTTTGGGCTGAAGTGCATATAAGCAAATGACTTTGGGAGCTCAGAGACTTGGGCTGATAACCCGCATCGAGTGCCTCTGGAATCCGCGTCGGCTGCCACCAGATTTCTTTATTCTAATTTTGAACCAACTCCTCCAGAAATTTAAACAAGACCCAGTGTCACTATAGAGATTGATGCAGGAAGGATTCATTTTTTTGTTGTACCAAGAACTATATAAACCAATTGAAGATTAACCCCATGAATTTTTCATCTTATTTTTTGCCGTGAATATATTTTCTTCCTTGATATAGCACTCACCACGGCTTGAATAAGCGCTGCGATTACGACAACCTGCAATCTTCCACTACTCTAAGATCAAAAACACAACCTGGGCAGAGTTCGTGTGGATCGAAGCGGCCAGCGACCAACAACCAGCTTAGACGAGCATGAGCATTGACAAGCACAGTGTTGGCTCTGTGGTTAAAACGTTGTCCTAAGACCATAAACGTAGTTACACCACAGGGTGTAGGCGGCGGTCAAAATGTGTTATAAGGTAAAAGTGGGCTCAACTTATTTCAAGTAACTTTTAAAACATATTTAGTTTTTTGCAATGTTAATTTTCTACAGTGAATGTAATGATACAACCCACTCTGGTGGTAAGCGAAGAAAGAATTATTTTACTTGAACTTGATGTAAGTAGGTAATTTTTTACACTATTGTTCATCTAATACAAGGCCCAAGAATTGCTCAAGATTGATTGATTGTTTCGTTTTTTACGGTTAATCAACCCTTTGCAGAGTTGATATGTCGTAGAAAACGAATTTATTTAAAGCCAGAAAATATTTTTAGATTGTAGGAAACGGGGAGATAATAATGGTTTTGTGATAAAAGTCCTACTATTTACCTATACCTGGGGAGGGAAAAGTTGAATTCATACCTTTCCCAAGGGTATTAGTACGTGATAGAATGTAATACCAGTCAAGTTCATTACATTCACTTACGTTCTAATAACCTTGGGAAAGGTATGAATGCAATTCTTCTCCCCTCAGCTATGGGTATATATTAGGACAGATTGGGTCCTATAGCCTTGGGTGGCAACTGGTCTAGTAGAAGGAAATCTCTGAATTCAAAACTCTATGTAGCCCTGGCAAAACACATACTATGCAGCAAAAGAAAGGATCGTTCGCATTGACTCGATGATCCCGACTACGGTCGATTTCTTTTGTCAATACAAGTCTTACTAATTAACACATGGGTCGGGGAGAAATTGGTGGGTTCATACCTTTCCCTAAGTGAATACCTAAGTGAATATAACGAACCCAATGGGAACTGGAACTGCTGTCTCCGATTGACAATTCCCAGCCATTATACATTACTCCGCCCACACATCCAAGGTTACAGAACTTGGTATTCACAAACGGTCACTTATATAGGTACTGACCAGGATCGATGCTGCTTAACTTTGATGATCGTTCAGCAATCGGTGTTTCAACGTGATGTGGCTGTAACCCTTTACTGGATGAGGTTGTATTAACATACCAGGAGTTAAGAAGCGCAGATAATTAGGATATGTAGGAGAGATAATGGTTTACTATAGACTTCGAGAGGTTAAGATTGTAGTGATCGGGAAATGAGCTTTCTTAGGACCCTGTTCTATAAAAGGAACTTTTCGAGTGGAACTTCCTTCTTAAGTCGAAGCAGCATTATAAGGATGGCCTGAAAGAGTTACTGAACCTTGCCATCAGTACCCATGGCTTAAAGTTCTCTGGGAATGATTGTTCCACCCCGAAGAAAAAGCGTTCATGATAGAACGATTGTTTTCGGGAGTTCTCGATAATAAAAGAAAGGCTGATAATAAGCACCCGAAAATGTCTTCATGTGGAACTTCCTGACCGTATACATAATAGGCATCAGCTTTCCTGTGATGTGTGCGGTTGATTTTGACTGGGTAAAGCAGAGAAATTGACTTATAAACAGTCGGTGTAAGTGAATACTGAACAACTACAAAATGGCACTAAATGCTGACGATTTATCTCATTTTCTTTAAAAAGTATGCAAGGCTGCTGGTGTCCTGAAAAGACACGTAAACATTCGAGAAAAACAAAGCAACCAAGCAACCAACGCCCAACAAAATCTATTACGAGTTTAGCAGCAACGTGTTGAAGTGAATTTAACAACTCTTTTGCATTTCTAACAATTTCTGGTTATCACCTTTATACTTGGACGTTTGTTTCGCAAAGATTCCATAGCTACAACGGATAAATTACAAAAAAAAACTTCAATAATTAAAACTGAGCGCGTTGACGCGTGTTTTTTCACAGTTACAATAAGTTTGTCTTTATAATTCCACCCTGAGGATGATATTGGAGGAGATCAAATGTACTTGGATAGGAGAAAACAATGGTGGTTTCCCTGATAGATTTCATCTTAACATCAACAAATTGACTAAATTTATCCCCTAAAGTAATGTTTACAGTAGTTATATATATATTAAGCGATAGGTGGATTTTTATATGACATTATTATTTTTTAATCATTTCACCCCAGACAAGGCAATAAAATCTTTAAGACGCAAGGGGTTACAAAGTGCGAGTGAATATAAGAAAAAAAGCTCTTAAGAAGAGAGAATAAATTCAACGTACTACAATATTTTCTATAGCCAACTTTTGCCTATAATTAAAAAAAAAATGATTTCACGGCCATATTGCGTTGAAACATTGGTTCTCGTATGACCACCGAACTTAAGCAATACTGAGTCCAGTCAGTACTGTAATGGTTAACGTTACTGAACTGGAGCTCAAGGAGCTGAGTTCCAATTATAAACGTTTTATTTCGTTTGCACACTTGCTTGACTAGATTTCTCTGTTATTTTTAAACGGTGAAATTAATGTCAACTGGCTTAGAGATAGAAAGGTCTTACTAATGAAAATAATAATAATGAGAATACAAGTTCGATTCCTGTCAGGAGGCACATTTTCCTGTCAGACGTTTCTATCTGGATGACATTAATTTTATTATTTAAAACAACAGGGATGCTTACTCAAGTACATGTACCCATTAAATATAACGTTTTGAGTAATAAACTATATAGGGTTGTATGCTCGTGCAGCAAATCCCTCTTTAGAACATGTTGAACAAGTCTAACCTGGTTCTTCTGCTTAGTTTTTTTTTTATTATGTTTTTCCTTTTAGAAGAATTAGTAATATTTTTAGCCCTAATCGACGTCTTGGCTTAAATCACTTTCCCGACGGCGTGACGTAGTTTGCCTGTACCTTTTTTTATACATACTTTCATGCTAACTGTTCGGATAAAATTGTTACGGGTGGCATATTGGCCTGCGAAAAGATATTGAATGACGCTAGGCAACAACAAACAGAACGAAGACATTAGTAAAACAAATATATTGGCAAGTTTATTTTCCCTAGAGAAAATAGATCGACAAAAATAAGCTTAAAGTGCACAAGGCAAAAAATATCTCTGCATGTTCACGTAGAGATTGTGAAGAGCGTTGCTCTGAAAAGGACAATTTTGTAATCGTTGAAAAGTTTTTCGTTGATGCTGGCAAGGATGGTTAGCTGGAGGTGGAGGTCTGCTGGAACCGCTGCTGATGGGTGGAGTCGGTGTTGCTGATGGCTGGCTGGAACCGCGGACAGGCTGGTTGGCTTGCCGGCTGGCTGCTGCAACTGATACTACACTTAGATTCTGGGCCTCTTTTTGTCGATTGTTGAGGTCTTTTTTATACGTTGAATCAGGTTTGCAACAATCGCTAGTCCAGGAAGGTGAAGTTTCTTCTTCTGGTTGTTTTTCACAAAGGAAGTAGGAGTGTGGAGAGGACACGAAAAACTCTTTGCTATGGTACCGAGACTTTATAAATTTAAGCGCTGTCCTAGATTTGCAGTAGGATCACATCGATTTACTGTTGAATTAGCTTGAAAACCACTGGGTTAAACTATTAGCCGTTTTCGCTGATTCACTTTCCTTATACTACGATAATAGATGGTGCGTAAGTGTTGTTATAGACAGTATAATAGTTGCTGATAGGAGGCGTATTCTTAATTTTCAAATTAGTTTTCAATATTTAATGTTATAAAGGGTTGGTTTCTTGTATTTCTTATAAGCTATTCAAACACTTTAAAGCGTTGTTATTATATTAGTGCATCAAAAAAATAATATTTGAAAATGGTTAGCAGTTTAGCCGAAAGCGCTTGAACCAACAAAACTTTAGACAATGCTACATTCATTAAGTCCGGAAAAAAAGACTGTTATACGTTTACAAGAAAACAATAATAAAAAATTAATCAAAACTGTCTTTTCAGTCTTGTCCAATGAAACATACATTAGAGGGTGCTTGATGCCCCCCATATATATATATATATATATATATATATATGTATGTATGTATGTATGTATGTATGTAATTTCCAAAGAGTGCGTATCTGTAAAGGGAAAAATGAATTAAGAAAAGACAAGAGAAAAATCTATTCTAAGCAGAAGCGTTTTCCTTGACAGAATCCCTCAATGAACGACACGCGTCAGGTAAGAAAATTTTTTTTTTTCATTTATATATATATATATATATATATATATATAGGATTACAGTAAGTAAAAGTTTGTCACTTAGCTGATTGATGTTACCATCACCCTCCCGACTCCAGAATTTCGTAGACGAAACCTTCCATTCACTCTTAAGAGGTTATCATCAATTTACTGCTTATATTTTTCGATTTTTCTCTTTATACAATTATCATTGGTATAAGTGTTTTCGTACTTTTTGTGTTCCTATGTGCGTTAGTGCGCCTGCAACCATGCGGCCATCTGTGCGGATGTGCGTTCGCGTGTTTGCGGTCGTCTGCGCGGATGTTCCCACCTGTAGGGTGTCGTGACCATTTTATTCTTTACTTCGTTTCTTCTCTTCATTTTACACTCGCTCTTTTAGCTTTTTTCATATTAATGATTTATATATATATATATATATATATATATATATATATATCTGTGTGTGTGTGTGTGTGTGTGTGTTTGTATACCTGTGTTTGTGTGTATACGCGCGCGTGTGTGTGTGTGTGTGTATGAATACATTTTGTGATTTATATATACATCTATTTAATTTACCGTATTTCCTTCTGTATAGTATGACTTGAGTATAATACGCCCCCATGTTTCTGAAGCTAAAACAGTAAATAAATTACCTCGTTAAGAATACTCAAAAGCTGCTAATTAGACATATCTAGTAATACCTTTAAGGTTTTAATTCATCTATTATTCTTTTCAGTTTGATATGACTTTATTATATTTCTATATATTAATAAAGTAGGAAAATGAAAGTGAAAGTGTCTTTCATTAAGAATGAAGAGAGAAATAAATGTTGCTGACATTAAGAATGATATGAGAAACAGATATATCAAATACTTTTTTTAAAGACCTGCCTACTTTGTGTTTTTTTAACTATTCTGCTAACCGACTGTACTTGCAATCTTGCTGCATGGTCATCCAGTAAAAGGATGAGTCCGAAATGCGACTTACAGGTCAGGGACACTAAAATCAAGCAGGTGCGAAAATTTAAATATCTGGGAAGTGTTTTGACAGAGGACGGTAAGTGCGAAGCTGAGATTCGAAGACATATTGAAGACGCATTCCAAAACCTAGTCAGAGTATTACAAGACAGGAGGATTTCTTTGGTAACAAAGATAAGATTACTGAGCTGTTACGTGACATCATTCCTCCTTTACGGCCGCGAGTGCTGGACGGTCACCCCAAAGATGAAGAAGAAACTCGAGGCAACGGAGGTATTGTTCTATAGAAGGATGCTAAGAATATTATGGGCCGAGCGTGTGAGCAACTATGAGGTTTTGGAGAGGATGCAAACAAGAAGGAAGGTTATACTTAACATCAGGATGAAGCAGATGAAATTTCCGGGACACGTAATGAGAAAAGAGTGATTGAAGAATCTGATACTCACAGGTCGAATAGCGAGAAAGACAGACAAGGGAAAGCAACGCATGACATGGCTAGCGGGCTTAAGCAAGTGGGTGACAGAACATGGCCTGAGGGAAGTAGCAAAAAGACAAAACTTATTGAGAGCTACAAGGAATAGGGAAAAGTGGAGAGCCATGATCACCTACAACTTGAAGGGACACGGCACATAAAAAGAAAAATTTCAGAAAACGTATCACTCAGTTATGTGCCATGCGTTATACACGCGTTGGCGATACATGATTGACGAGGCAAAGTTTTCCCACTGTAGGTTGTCATTTCTTGCTGTGGTAAACCAGTTGCCATCCAAGTCTATAGAACTCGGTCTGTCCTGCTATTTACCCATAGTTGGGGGAAATAAAAGGAGTCACACGTTTCCCAAAGGTATTAGCACGTAAGTGAATGTAATTCGAACTCGGCTCTCCGATTCCTCATTGCGAGCCGCTATCCATTACTCCACCGTGGTCCTATGTATAATACGGCTCACCTTTTTGTCTTTAATTTTTTTTTCAAAATTTCTCGTATTATACACAAGAAGAAAATACAATATATTTTTATAGTGATTTTCTAAGCATAGCTTAAATGTAGCTCAAGGCAGAATATTTGGGGCAACTCACTACTCAGTCGTAATTGTTCTAGCGAGACAAGCTTGTTAACCATTACACCGCCTCGAGGTGCCACAACAATATATTTTTTTATATGAGTGCATTTTATGTGATATTTAATTTCTTTCGTCGTTCATCTTCTCTTTCTCGTTTAAGTATCAATATTTCTGTTTAAGGAAAAGAAAAAAATAGATTGCTTGATTTACAGGAAAATCACCTTTAATTCATATGAAATGGTCTCGCCTCCTTGGTACCGCGATCGTATGAATTTAAGGGTACTACTAAATTGGCAACTAGGTCTCATCGTTTCACTATTGAAATAGCTAGATGGAACTGTAATTTCTATTCTAATAGATTTTCTTGAACCTTAAAATCGTCTTTGAAACTCTATTCCGGTTTCCCGCTTCTCTGCCACCTACAATCTACAAATCTAAATATAATGTCCATCATCATCTTCTGTCTTGCTGAAACCTGTTCTTTTATCTTCCTTTCTCATCACTAACTTTTTTCTCATTTAATCTCAGTAATCCCTTATTAATAGTACTATTTGTACGTAAACCAAATAATAACATCAAATATGATGTTGGCGAGAATTCGGGGATAATAAGTTTATACGATTAGATTTGATCATCTGCCAATCATAAAATTCTTGGAGATCAATCGTTTAAAATAGCCATCACGGTTAAATAAGATTAGAAGTTATAGATTAACCGAGAGCTTATTGTTCATTCAAGATCGGCGCTTTTCATTGGCGGTCGTTGGTTGATTTTGTTTAGCGGCATATCAACACCTCCATGGGTTATTTAATGCCGAAATCTAAATATTTTGAACACAAATTTATGGCTACACATAAATACATTTTGAGCGTAATTATATACTTTCAACTACAGATAAAATGTATTTTTGGTAATTCTAATATAAAATGTAGTGTTGGTAATTTTACTATAAATAGGTATTGTTGGTAATCTTACTATAAATAGATAATTTTGATAGTTTTTATATAAAAATGTATTGGTCGCATTTTTATACTTTCGTGGTATATTTATTGGTGGTTAACTAATTGCCCATAGCTGGGACCCTAACAGGTGCTACAACCCCGGGCCAGGGTGGACTTAAGAACAACAGCAATTACGAGGTTATTGACGGTCGTAGAATGACGGTTTGAATAAATGCCATGAAAAGAAGTTGAAATTAAAATGAAAGAAATCCTACTCAGAATCTTCAAAAAATAAATACAAAGAGATTTTACAATTAGGAAATTTGAATGAAGAATAAATGGGAAATAAAATGTCTTAAATCGATAAAAAAGAAAGGAACGCTCTCGGTTAAGAAAGAAAGAAAGAAAGAAAGAAAGAAAGAAAGAAAGAAAGAAAGAAAGAAAGAAAGAAAGAAATTATTGAAGAAAAAAGAAAGAAAACAAAAAGAGAAAAGAAAGAAAAAAATCTTAGGAAAGAAAACTTTTGAAGAAAGAAAGAAAGAAAGAAAGAAAGAAAGGAAAAAGCAAGAAAAAAGAAAGAAAGTAATTTGAGAAAATGAAGGAATTATTGAAGAATAAAGAAATAGAAAAGAAAATCAAAAGAATTTTAGGAAAGAAAATATCTTAGAAAGAAAGAAACTCCCTAAATAAGGTTTGATTGGTCATAAAATGAGACTTTCTAAAATTGTGATGTCTCTAGTTCTTCGTTTCTCTGCCGAATGGATGCAGACTGCATTGGAAACAGTCATTAGGGGAATTCTAGTCCGCCATTAGGGTAAAAGTATCACTCTACAGTTGTAAAGTGACGCACAATTCATTTTGATGTTAGTCATACGAAAAACATGAGACAGACCGAGGCAAGGGAATAAAAGATACGACAAAAGAAAGGAATTTAGTGACGTTGGTGATAGGGAATGGCAGGGGTTTGAATTGTGTCGGATTCTGATGAGCAATTCTCGGTCAGTCAATTGGGCAGAGGTTATGAGTAGTGGTCAAGCCAGACTTCAGTAAACGCTTATTTTCTCAGCCGTCACAACAGAGGCTTTCAGTCCGTTAGTTTCGAATTTCATGTCGGAATAAGTTTGTCAAATAAAAGTAGTGGTCTGGGTTTTGCATCTATTTATGACAATGGAAAGAGAAAATCTTCCGGACGGTTTAGCCCCGGGGACGAATAAAAAAAAGATTATAGGGTGAAAGTAGCAGTTAAATAAAATTCTGAAAAGATGAGAATATATTTAAGAAAGAAAGAATTTCTGAAGAAAGAAAGAAAGAAAGAAAGAAAGAAAGAAAGAAAGAAAGAAAGAAAGAAAGAAAGAAAGAAAGGTATTTATGGAGGAACAGGCAAGGAAACGAATTTAAGGAGAAAGAAAGAAAGAAAGAAAGAAAGAAAGAAAGAAAGAAAGAAAGAAAGAAAGAAAGAAATTTATGAAGGAAGAGAAATAGGAAATAATTAAAGAAAGAAAGAAAGAAAGAAAGAAAGAAAGAAAGAAAGAAACTTGTGAAGGAAGAGAGATAGGAAATAAGTAAAGAAAGAAAGAAAGAAAGAAAGAAAGAAAGAAAGAAAGAATGAAAGAAAGAAAGGAAGAAAAGAATTTTTGAAGGAAGAGAGAAAGTAAAGAAAGAAAGCGATTTATGAAGGAAAAGAGAAAGGAAATAATTCAATAAGAAAGAATGAAAGTTGTCAAGGAAGAAAGTAAGGATAAAAAAGAAAGAAATTTGAAAAAGAAATTTGAGAGAAAGAAAGAATCAAAGATTGAAATATGGATGAGAAAAGGAATCAGAATTAGAAAATGATGTTAAAAAGACCAAATAAACAGAACAAAATGATACAAACAAATCTAAAAATTAAAACATTGCAAAATTAAATGAAGAAAATCTAATATGAGGGAATTCAGATAAGTTCTCGGCCCCACCAACTTTCTCAAACCTGATTAAATGACAAAATATCAGAGGGTTTTTTTATGGCCGAGAACATTTCAGCACTTACTGGTGAACAAAAAGAAGGAAACAAATTTTAAATTAAATTATCAGAAGAAAAAAAAGAAAGAAAATGCAATTACTTCACAAAATTACTTGGATTAAAAATCACAGGAAAATAAAAACATATTTTTTCCCTTATCGTTTTTATGTCGATAACTGACTCTTTGAACAGTTTTTCTGCCTGATTTTATTTATTTTCGCATACAAGCTCATCTCTATTACATTATGCCACCCTGTATACAAGATATCACGATCGCGAATCCCGTGATACGTCAAGGGCACTGCATGCACTGCAGCCGCAGTAGAAGTGGTGCTTCTTGGGCAAGATAGCCTGACGGAGCCCAACCCTCTTCCAGGTCGGTTAGGAATTCAATGTTTCCTTCTCCTAGACCGGCTGCCACTCAAGTCTATAGAACCCAGTCTATCCTCCTGCTATTTACCCAGGAGAAGAAGTGGATTAATACCGTTCCCAAGGAAAACTGATTGGAATTTGAACTCTGCTCTCCGAATCCTCAATCCGAGCCGCTATCCATTACTCCTCTATCTCTCTCTCTCTCTCTATATATATATATATATATATATATATATATATATATATATTACGATAAGCGTAACTTTTATAAGCGTTTTATTTTATATATATATATATATATATATTATATGTTATTTTTATAAGCGTTTTATTTATATATATATATGTGTGTGTGTGTGTGTGTGTGTGTGTGTGTGTGTGTGTGTGTGTGTGTGTGTGTGCTATCGAGTACGCAAGCCGGTAGGTGATATAAATACTGTCCAAAATAAACGAAGTGTGTAGTCAAATACCGTTATCGACTAAAAATAACGCTTGTCGTAATAAAAAATATGTCGGATTAAAAAGTAAAATCCATTGATTCTTTAGAAATTGCTTTGTTTACGTTTCGGATACGAAACTGAAGAGATGTGTGAGTTCGAGGAAATCTTAACGATTCAGTGTGTTTTAAAGGCAAAATAGGACATTGTTTTAATATGAAAATCTTCATAGGTGAGCACACTTTATCTTGTCGGTGTGTTCCTCCTGAACAGGAGAATGCATGTTCGAATCCTGGTAGAGGGTTTATTTTCTTTACTAAGATATCTCGAGTAATCTTTGTCACAGATTCTTACAATGGCTGTGATTCTGTACCACGGTGATTGCCTTAGAATTATAGCCTGGTATCAGGCTAAATTAATCTGAATAACTTATATATACGCCTAAATATAGATTTCTGGTCATTAAACCTATATATCTATTAAGAAGTTAGCCTCGCAAATCATTACTGAAATGAATTCAGACCTCATTACCTCTCCCCAGTTATGGTTCAATGGCCTATTAAACAACATTAACGTGTTTTGCTTGATTATCATTTATGTACATACGTTTCATGAGATCTTTATCCGTGCATATTTATGTGTGGGTACTAGACACTACATTTTTATTATATAATAATATATAATAATTCTATCGCTTTCATTAACTTCGCATCTCTTCTAAAACAGCATGGACAGATCAAAACTGTTTCAAGATACAATGCAAGCGTAGACAATCACCATGGGAATGCCAAAGTCCAAATCCCAAATTCAGGGCCTTTTCACACTTGTTGGAGGAATCCCTCCCTGACTGATCATGTCTTCATGGGTTTGGCCGAACTCACCACTTGACCAATTGCGGATTGGCGAGCCTATTTAACCTATATTTGGAGGTTCTGAATTCAGATTTGCCCTTCTCATAAACTGAATGGCATCCAAAACACAGTATATCCTGCTATTTATCGATAGCTGGTGAGAGAAATGTTGGATTCATATGTTTCCCAAGGGCATTTGAACCTTAGTGAATGTAACGACCTTGGGTGCAATTCGAACTCGGCTCTCCGACTCCTATCCGTTACTCCGCCCTGACTGTCAAAGGGTTATGTAATATTGTAAAGCATGTCATATTGGTTCTTCCATATGGCAGCGAATGCTGGACAGACTCCTCGTAGAAGAAAAAAGACTTGAAGGAAAAGAAATATGATTCTACAGAAGGATACTGAGAATACTATGGGCAGAACATATGAATAATAAGGGATCTTAAAAGAAAACAGGAACAAAATGAACTCTAATACTGAAGTTTGCCACGTTGATGAATTAATTATAAACTTAATTTTACCCCCAAATTTCCTATTATCAGAAAAATAATGTCCCGAATCCAGTAGATTTTATCATCTTTTCAAGTATTCATGAGCGTTTCCTTCTTTCATTTTATTTGGTGTGGAACGTCAGCGTCTTAATTATACTATTATTTCCTCTTCAAATGTCACGTGATATCCATTTTAGGGTTACTGCTATTGTAAGTGCTCAAATGATATGGTTTCTGTTACTTGGTACAGTTCTTTGTTTGTGATTCTGTTCGAAAAAAGATGGTCTTCACCAAGAGCCACTGGCTTCACCCGCTCAAAACTATTTTAACCATTGAACCGAGAAAGCGGTTATATACAGCTGACAGTTTAGATGTTGTCGGGTTGGGTGCCATGCATGACATCTATATGAAAGTTTCGGTTTCAAGAGCTATTTTTTATTGTTTGTTGGTTGATATTGTTTAGCGGCATATCAATCTCTATGAGTTATTTAAAGCCGAAATCTAAATATTTTGTACTACAGATATTTTTTTACTACAATTATTTTTTACTACAGATATTTTGTACATAATTTACTACAGATATTTCGTATATAATTTAGTACAGATATATTTTGTACATAATTTAGTACAAATTTTATACATAATTTACGATTGATATTTTGCACATAATTTACTACAGATGTTTTGTACATAATTTACTACAGATATTTTCTACATAATTTACTACAGATATTTTCTACATAATTTACTACAGACGTTTTGTACATAATTTACTACAGATATTTTCTACATAATTTACTGCAGATGTTTTGTACATAATTTTATACTTTCAGGGCAAATGTATGTTTTTTAGGTGTATAGTTTGTAAATCATAAAATGTTTTGTTGGTAATTTCAATTATAAATATGTATTTTTACATTTTATTTATATTTTTTTAGTGTTGCATTGATTTCCGTTTCTCTATAAAAATATATTGTTCATTATCTTATAAAATATTCTGTAGATTTTTGCTTGGGTGTTCAGTATTTGCCTATAGCTGAGACCCTAACAGCAGATGCTACCACCCCAGGTCAGGGTGGACCGGGGAACAAAAGCAGTTAATAGGTGGTTCCACTGTCCTCAAAACCTCCAATCTCCCAATCAAATGCCTTGCTGCAGAATGTAGTTTGTTGTCATACCCAGAGCGACCGAGGCTATTTAAGAACACGACGCGAGTTTTCATGTCAATGTTTTGGTATGCAGAAAGGATTTTTAAATGGACTTCAAATGAAATTTTACTGACCACAGGATATGCGACTTTTATTTTCATTTAAACAGAAATAAAATGTGATTTAGTTTCAAGAATTCTTATTTCACTTTCGTTGGTAGCAGTTTACGGAGAGTCTATCGTTCGTGCACTGGCACCGGTTCACGTACCACCATTTGAGTAACGATAGTCAGGAATAGTACCTGTTCCAAGAAGATTGATAAATTCTCCGCTTTGCTGAATGAAGAAATAAACCCACTTTTCAGATAAACGATAGTATCTTTGTTAAGGAGATCGTAAATAGCACTTGCTTTCCAAATTAAAAAGAAAATGCGTCTGGCTATGGGGATAAACTACATCAGGCAACAAGGCCTCTGACTGATAGGTCTTGAGGATCGTGTAACCACCTCTTAATTACTGCTGTTTCCAGGCCCAACCTGACCCTAGGTATTAATATCTGTTAGGCTCCTAGCTCTGGGCAAATAGTTAGCCACCCAAACTTACGTCGAAACACTATGAAAGTATAAAAATCATTTTTATAGAAAAAAAAAAAATTTCAGCAATACATAAAAACATATTACTAGAAATATGTTTGTAAAAGAAATCATTAATGCTCCCAAGAAAATTAAATTTCAGCATTAAATGACCCATAAGGAGTTACTATGCCGCTAAAGAAACAAAGGAAGAAAATCTAAAATAAACAACCAGCCTACAGTTCTAATTTAAGAACAATAGAATAGCACGATTTCGGCATCGGTTGCGACATTGATATACAAAGATCGATCACAATATATTCTCGAAAAACAACTTTAAAAAACCTGGGATACATTTCCATTGAAGTTTGTTTACAGAAGAATATTAACGAAGTATAAGTTTTTATTTGATTATTGTTCTAGCATATCTACGGACGATAATGGGTATGTCCCCATTCACATAAATACAGTAGTAAATAGTGTAAGTTGCTCTACAGTTGGAGATTTGTTTCCAGCTGTGCTGGTTAAGCACTCTGCATCCGGGCAGAGAGGATCCCAAGACGAGGCTATGTCGAAGGGCAGAGTCTCGTCTCGGGAAAAAAGCTACCCGACCCCGTTTTATACTCTAGAGTCTACGTGGAATTTTTAGCTCGGATACCCCACATTAAATTCGGCCTTGTGCCACATTTGACCGCGTGGGGTGGTTGGTAGATATCATACAGTTGGCGATTCATTGTGGAATTCACTTGACTCACTTCTAGCAGTTGACTACTTCCTCTACGCGCCGCTGGCGAATCTTATATGTGTTGTTCTTATCCTATTTATTATTGTTCATTTACAAACTTTCGTGAGATTATTCTATTCAGTAACCTTCCCTAGGTTACAACAATTATATTTAAACTTGTGATGAGTTGGAATCAAATATGGATCGTAATCCAACAGAATGATAAAATAAAGAACAAATAAAAAACGTTTATCAATCTAACATGTTTCACCTTTATCAAAAGCTTCATCAGAAAATAGGATATGGCGAAAAAGAAGAAAGAAATTCTGATATTTTTACTTTTTTGTTGTTTCATTTTCATTGGTTAATCATGTTTCACGTGCATTCGATTTGTTACGCCAACGTTAGTATAATGTGTGGCGTTGCGAATTCAAGGGGAGACAATGCGTTCATTCCAAGTTCCAAGAAATTAACGGATTCTAAGCATAACCAAAAAAATGTAAATATTGCTTTATGTATATAAGTGTATAATAATTCTAATCTCTCTATGTGGGATTCAGATGTATGTGTGTATGCTTGTTGGTTTGTTTGTGTGGGTATGTGTGTGTGTGTGTAGCAGACATGTTTGTTGGTTTTTCGCATGTTGATTTGGGGACGTTTTAAGTATATACCTTTTATTTTAAATAAGCATACGTTAAATTCTTTAAGAATCGATTTAATAAAGGTTCGTGATGTAATATACTGTTTTTACGTGTGTTTATTGTTGGTAATATTAGTCGTAGTAGTCCCTCGGAGTACTTTCGACGTGAAGAATTATGTTCTTTTTTAATTATGGTAGCATTTGCAAAATCAAAGTTATGGTCAGATTTGTTCCTGTGTATTACGTGCGAGTTTGGATAGTTGTCGACACTTTCTTTATGTCCGTACATACGGGCATTTAAATCTCGTGATGTCTCTCCGACATAAATGCTTTTACATAGTAAGTTTTTATTTGATAAGTACCGGAATCTGAATTGGTGTTGGATTTGTTTTTCTTCCTAATTATATATATGATTCTCGAGAACGTGGTAGTAAAGATCTTAGCATTAGAGATAACTAATTTATTTACAAGTTTGTAGAAGGTGTCTTAGAGGGTAGCTTATGAATTATGTGTTGTTGTTAGAAGTGTTATCAGTAGTGTCTAGGATTATAGGATTTGTGGAATTTATAAGCTTTGTTTTCTCGCGTTGAGTATGAAATGATGTCGGTATTGACGAAGTCTAAATTTTTTCTCAATGTAATTCTCTTCTTCACATCGGTATTTTGGACTCCATGTGCCTAAAAATAAAATTCTCAGTACAAACCGGTATTGGCGTACATATGCTGAAGTGCAAGAAGAGATGCGTTTGAATTGAAACTTGTTGTGACCATTCACTGCAATTACTCTTTCCTCAGCCATTCTGACCCCACCTTGCTACTGAATCTAGATGGGCAACTCCTTGCAGAACTAAAACAAACAAAAAGAAAACATCTACACGCGCAAAAGTCGCTCTGCACAATAACCGTTACGACGAACAGAGACCAGTTCAATTCCGGATTTTTTTTTTTTATATCTTATATCAAATATATTCAATATCTAAACGAAAAGAAAAAAAGACGCAGACCCGTGGGAAATTAGGCATGCATCTAATAAAAAGAGTATTTCTATCAGAATTGTTGCAACTTAGCATAAAAATACATGATTAGGAGAAGACATTAAACAAAATTTCTGAACACTGTTGGAAAGCCACAAAACTAGGTCAGCAAGAGAGGTGCAAACTTCCAAGAATATGTAATGCCAAACTGGTATCTATTAAACTATGACAAACACATTCGATATTCTCTAAGCTAACGTTGTCTAGCACAGTGGTAAGGGCAGTTGAATATCTTATGAAAAGGAAACTTACTTGACTATCTATATGAGGCGTCCAATTTCATCATCTTTTATATATATATATATATATATATATATATATATATATATATATATATATGACGTCACACACTACGAAATGGACAAAGTCCGACAATTATTTTTAGATATTTTATTGTTATACGTTGTTTATATAGGCACACATATTTAAGCAAACAGTATTAACAACATTTACCGGCCTGAACGTCCGAGAAATTTTCATAGAAATCAGGTGTCCTCCGTTAGGAATATTCCCTTTATCCTACACATAGTCTGACGTGCTATACCAGTTTAGCCACAGAGGAGCGTCAGGTTAGCAAGGTCGATTTTACAGCTTTTAAACTACAACTTTCCATGATTTCCCTCGAACGATCATATCTTCTCGAAGCGTATCTAAACGTAAACAGATGACGTCACACACTACGAAATGGAGAAAGGCCGACAATTATTTTAAGATATTTTATTGTTATACGTTATTTATATAGACGATATTCAGTCACCCCCCACGAGGGTGTCATGTGGCACAAGGCCTTTTTAACGTGGGCATTCCCGAGCCATTAGGCTCGGCCAAAAAATAGCCCATTTGAACCCGT
>CAHIKZ030000857.1:4057500-4060000 GCA_903632075.3 Acanthosepion pharaonis | reverse complement strand
GTCTAGAACTTTCCGCGTAGATATCAAATCCAAAAGCCTTTCATCTTTTCGTGTTTTGCTACTTCGGATTCTTCCTTTATATTTCAGCAGTAAATCGTGTCCCCGTATATATATATATATATATATATATATATATATATATATATATATATGGGATTTGTGAATGTACACTTGTATATCTATATATATATATATATATATATATATATATATATATATATATATATATATATATATATTGTACAAAATATATTAATATACAAGTGTGTGTGCGATTGTATTAGCGAGTCATACGTATATGCACACACGCAGACTTTGAGTAGTACTGTTCCATAATTTACCGTTTATTTACGAAATAATATTTTCGAATGTTTTACAAAGTTCGGTGATTCCAACTTTTAAGTCTTTACGTTCTTTTTCTCCGTGTTTATATGTTTATAGACTAGAGGTTTCTAAATAAAACGTTTACAATTGCCTTGATGAAGTTCCTCAAAGAACAAAACGTGTTGAGATAAAAGGTTTTCCGTTTTTCATATCTATTATTAATATTGCCTTTATTCATTTATTTATATCTGAATTTTTTCCTATAGATTTACAAATGCACAATATATATATATATATATATATATATATATATATATATATATATATATATATAAATATAAAGAGAGAGAAACAGAGATTTGACTTAGATGATGATGAGATAATGGAATCTTTGATTCGCCGACGTGTGTTGGTTTCGGTTTCTTCAGCGAAACGCGTCGTTTATAAGTATTTCACTTTGTCTCACCTCTCCACTTTTGTTTCGTTCACTATTATATGTCTTACAAACACATAGACACAAACGCACAAATACATACACACACACACACAACACACACACACACACACATATATATATATATATATATATATATATATATATATATATATATATATATATATATGTATATATATATATATATATATATATATGAATAAAGACAAAAGAAAAAACTTTTGCTTGATAAGGTACATCATAGGACGAAACGCGTTAATAAATAATAGTTTCCCTTTTGTCTTTATTCCTATTGTCTTTTTATATATGTATTTTTTATTTATATATGAATTTTACACACACACGCACACACACACAAACTGCGATCGATCGCAGTAGAATGCTGTTTCTTGGGCAAGATAGCCTGACGGAGCGCAATCCTCTTCCGGCCGCTTTTGAATTCTGAGTTGTCCTTCTCCTAGGCCGTTTGCCACTCAAGGCTATAGAACCTAGTCTGTACCCCTTGGGGTACTAACACGTAATCCTCAATCCGAAACGCTATTCATTACTCCACCGCTCTCCCTAAGCACATACCATGGATATGCTTGCCATCATTCTTGATAATATCTCACCCATAACCAAGTCTTTCTCTTGTTCGTTTGTCAGACTATAGTTGAAAAAAATTGTCTGTACACCGAACTTCAACATTTCCATCTGGTTATCTATTAGAATTCTAATACGTTCTCCAAGGGATGTGTATCATTCCAATTAGTTTCAAACCACAGAAAGAGACTCATCCATAGAATCTCTGGTGAACAGCACGTAACAGTTTACCACCCGTCTGCTAGGGTTTGAGAACTCCTCAGGTCGATTGCACAGTGTTTTACGTTCTTATTTTATGACGAGGACTTCCCTGTTCAGCAGGTGGCAGCCGACAATAGGTCTCATTATCAACCTCAATGGAATACCAACTTTGTGAATGTTGAGGTGACCATACATAGGCGATATCATGGCGAAACGTTGAGTCAGCTGCCTATACTTATTTAGTTTGAAATATTCCTTCTTATTTAGGATCTATAATTGTTTCCTCTGTTTTTACATCCCTTTTCACTTTGCTGTAGTAACTATCTGCAATTAGCCTTGCTAATTTCTCAAAATATTCCGCTGTAGAGATGCCTTTGTCATCTGGCAACATAATACACGTGTCACGCCATGAAGTACTAATTATCAAACTTTCTTCTCTTGTGAGGTTCGATTTGGACGACTTGGCCCTTTTTTTATTAATTGCTCCACTTTCCATTTTAGATTATCGGCTTGGGTATTCAGAATCCTGAGGATAACCTCAGAAAAAATTATCATGTCTAAATATCGGACACGCCTGATGGTTGTGGTGAAGTTGAGACCTTTTTTTTTTTAGCACTGATGTCTCAGAAGCACTCAACTGCCGTTTGATGATATTAACAACTGTTCTTACCGAAACGTAGTGAGATTTGTTTCTACTCCTTCTCCGTTCTTTCATCTGACAATCTCCACACAGATGAAGAGACTTGAAGCAACAATGATGTGGTTCTACAGAAGAACTAGTACAGAAGCAGTAGCAGAAGCGGTGTGTTTTAGATAACATAGCCTGAAGGAGCCCAACCCTGTCCAGGATGTGTTGAACTAATTTTTTTTCTAAACAAGGCTATAGCACCCAATTTGTTCTAGTATTTACGCATAGCTGGGGAGAGAATAGATGGATTG
>CAHIKZ030000857.1:3975000-4052500 GCA_903632075.3 Acanthosepion pharaonis | reverse complement strand
TTATCCAGTGAATAATAATAATAATAATAATAATAATAATAATAATAACTTGTATGAACACCACCCAGACCCGGTTACGGAGATAGGACCTGTTACAATTCTATGGGGTTACACAATGCACACTGACAGAACAATCAAAGCCAACCGCCCAGGCATTGTTATTAGAGACCACAAGCAAAAAAGGGCCTCCTTATTGATATGACAGTCCCTGCAGACTGCAATGTATCTTTGAAGATATTCAAAAAAACTATCAAAATACAAGGACCTTGAAATAGAAATCTCGAAAATGTGGCATATGGGAACATCAACAATCCCTGTTGTAGTTGGAGCCCTAGGATTGTTTGGAAAAGATTCCAGTAAACTAATTGAAGGGATTCCTGGAGGTCCATGCCTCAAAGAGATACAAAAATTGTTCTGACAAGTACAGCCCACACTTTACGAAGGGCTTTATCTATGTATTTTTTTTTTTTTTTGTCAGAGGAAAGTATCATGATGCCATTTCTAACCTTAGGTCTCTGGATGGGACCCGGAAAGAAATGTGTAAACGCCGGAAATGAAAGGAAATAAAAATAATAATAATAATAACTTTACAAAACGCACAGAACAATCAAAGTTAATCGCACAGATATCGTAATCAGAGCCCGTAAAAGCAAAATATGCTTTCTTATTTACATGACAGTTCCTATCAATAAAACAATACTGGGAGACGTGAAAACAAAGAAAAGAAATCAACAGCATGAATCGACTACAGAAAGGCGTTCGACAGTGTTCCATACTCATGGATAAAGAAGAGCCTAAAAATATAGTTTATGCCCCACAATGGCCAAATTCATAACAGAAAGCATGAAAAACTGGAAGACTAAATGTAAACCATACAAACGGGTCATTAACATCGAGACCAATCAACATCTTCCAAGGAGATTCATTGTCACCACTAATATTCTGACTTGCATTAGCGCCACTCAACTGCCTACTGAACTACAGTTGCTACAGATACAAGCCACAGAATGGCAAACTGAATCACCTATTTTATACTGATGATCTTAAAACGTTTGCCAAGGATGACAACCTGCAGAAACGGTTTTTCTGCTGGTTGTCGTCCTTGACAAAACCATTGTCAAAACCTTCAGCGAAGACATTAGGATGGAGTTCGGAATCGACAAATGTAACAATGCCACCTTCAAAGGCTGTACCCTAACGAAAACTAAAGATTTAGACCTTGATATCAACAACAAAATTAAGGAACTAGACCAAGATGGTACATGCAAATAGTTAGGAATTAATTAATACAACATCCAATTATAAAGAAAAAGATCCCAAAAGAATATTACAGGAGAGTGCGTTTGATACTAGAAAGTGAATTTAATGGGGCCAATAAAATGAATGCTATCAACACCTTAGCTATACCCGTAGTAACATACAGCTTCGATATTATTAAATGTAAGTTGAATGATATTAAAAGATTGGACGCCAACACCAAAAAAATTCTTAGCCAAATGAATATGCACCACCCGAAATCAGATGTTGATAGGCTGTACTTACCAAGACCTTTAGGGGGCCAAGATTTAATCCAACTACAACTAACTCTAAAAACTACAACAATCGGATCGGAAGCGTAACGTACAAAAAAAACAATGACCCTCTCCTATGAATGGTAAAATACTAAATTCACCCCATCAACAAAGAAGCTGCATTCTTCAACAAACAGATTAATATACCTGAAACCCTACCAACAAAAAACGAAGCGAATACCATCTATGCCAAACTAGTAAAACAGAAAGCAAAACAACTCGGTCAAATGAAATTACAAAAAAAAAACAAATTGGGAGGACAAGGCTTTGAATGGCAAATACATAAAAAGAACGAAATAAGCAGATGTGGACCAACAAAAACACATCAATGGCTGATGAACTCCAACTTGCATGATGAGATAGAAGGCCTAATTATTACAAAGCAGGAACAACACCTCGTAACCAGACCCTATCACTGTCACATAATCAAGGATGAAACTAACCCGAATTGCTGGATCTGAGGACAATATGATTGTCATAGGTCCTTACCTATAACTACAGAATGAACTCTTCCTAACACTACGTATAATACGCCTCTCAAGAGAGAGGGTCGAATCGAGTCGAGCCGATAGTAGTTCACTCCAAACCAGACTGACAGTCATACTAACACCTTCCACATTTTGTATTATTATTTCGTGTAATACACCTTCGTTATTTCTACTCTTGTGTTCGTGTTGTTCTTCCTTGGTCCTAACCTGGACCATAACAATGATGAAACTGTCGACCATATTATCTCAGGATGTCCGGAACTATCAAAAATGAATAAACCCACAGACATAGCAAGGTAGCAACATATGGGCACTGGAAGATATGCAAGAAGCACAAAATCGAAACCATTGAGAGATGGTATATGTGATAAAGAATTAAAAAGAAAAAAAGAACGAAAGAACGAAAGAAAGCACAACAGAAAGCACATCAGTGGTTGAGGAGCACTGATCTGAGACAGGACCAAAGCCACGCAACCAGAATCCTATCAATGTCCCAAAATCAATGTAGGTATATTTGTGAGGTAAAGAATGAAATTGATATCAAGAGCTTTATGTTTCAAGAATTTTACTGCCTGGTTACAGATGGTGTCTCTTAGCCATCAGAGAAACTTTGGCGGCATCAACAACCGGAGGCTGTTTTAAGAACTTTAACGGTATTTTGGACGAAGCTATTTTTTACGCAGAGAAAAGATTTACAACAATGGGAGAGTTCTTATTTGTCGATTTGTTGAATCCGAAGCTTTTTTTTACGCTTTCGAAAAAAAGAAATTCCAGTAGAAGTGTTTTCATCTTTGAATGTCTATAAGAAAAACATTTTGGGCTTGAATGGATTGAAATGCAGGTTGAAATCAGACTGAAATTCTGCTGCAGTCTTTTGTAAAGCAAGCGTCAAGTATCCAAGAAGTCGCAGACCTAATGCCAGAACTTGAACTAAACCAAAATCTGACAGAAATAACCAAATTGTTACGTTTGGTATGGCCGTATCTGCCACATCTGTTCCTGTGACAGATCGTTTCTTCGTTAAAGCGATTAAATACTTATATGAAGTATTCACAAAGCCAAAAGTGATTGAGTAATTTGGACTTCATTTCTAAGACCTTTCGAAAAACAAATGAAGGTAGAGCGTGATACTGATACATTTTATAGCAATGTGATCAATGAATTTACCAAAAAAAAAGCAAACAGAATTTAACTGATTTACAAATGAATTTTAAATATATATATTTCTTTACAGGTTTCATTATATCCTCAAATTTCTCTCGTAAATAACAACGGACATCATGCAGGTCCCTGGCCATGATATTACTAATAGGGAAGTATCAAGTCCAATGGAAATGGGTATCAAGTCCGAAACGAAGCCTGTTTGTAGAAGAGCATTTCAAATATAATTCATATCACATTCACAGATGGCAGGTGAATCATTTTCCGGTGGCGGATAAAAGAGTAAGGATCCATTGTCCCACTCTCCGGCTTGGCCTGCATTATGAACTTCATGCGTATGTTTATATATATATATGAGGAGAAAAAGAAAACAAGGAATTAAGCAAGTCGACAGGGTGACCCAGAAAAGATTTTTAATTATTCCGTATTCATTATTTATTTATATATATATATATATATATATATATATATATATATATATATTCATGCCCTTCCTTTCATATATATATATATATATATATTACATCAATTAGTGACTTTCAGATTTTACCTTTACTTACACGGTCAGCTTTATGAATATTTTAGTGAGCTGGTAAATTAAAAAATTTGAAAGTCTGTACATTATTTTTTTCTTCCGTTTATCAATACATGTTGTAAAATAAATTTTTACTTAACTATGCATTTCGTTCACTCATGGACTTTATCAATGCACTGTAATAATTTACCGTGAAAATGTCCCTCAAGGGATGAAATGCGTTGGTAAAGACAAGTTTTTCTTGTGTTATTATTCATACATCCTTTCCAGTCATATTTTAATTTAGACCTAATTTTATATATATATATATATATATATATATATATATATATCAAATACACAAATTTCATAATCTTACCCTCCAACACACTTTCTACAACATTTTTAGATAAATTAGTTATCCCCAAACTTAGTACCTTAACACCACCTCCAAGACAACCGGATATATATTTCGGAAGAAAAAATAGATTTAACACAGATACAGATACCGATATTTATTAAATAATTGTCTGCAGTGCAGTGATAGTTACATTGGCGAGACATCAAGTAATCGAAAAGCCCGCATCTATGTACATAAAAGGGATATACGTTAGGAAAGTCCTTTAAACACCATCGTAATACACAGGAAAAATGACCTTAACTTTTATAAATGCCGCCCTAAATTGAAAAAAAATAAAAATGATCTTTTACTTAGAAAATACTTCGAAGGAATTCTGATAAATATTTTACCATTTATAAACGCACGTCAAACGCACTATATTACATCACAAATATAACAGTTAGAATAATACAATAGACTACCCACAATGCATCACTGACCTATAATATGTACATAGTCATGCAAAGCACAACGCATATTGCCTGACGCTCGCGTTTAGCATGAAACAGGCTGTCGCATCTGTTCACTTTGATGTTTATATACGCTCTATCCCTGATAGTGAGCACTTTACCCCATGAATATATTATTGTAACCTAGAAAGGGTTACTGAATGAGGAATAATAACCAACACGGAGTTTGGAAAACATTATAACATAAACAAAATAAAATACTCGCCAGTGGCGTGAAGTGGGTAAACCACTTTTAGTGGTGGACTATTTAGCATATTATCCAACGTATTTATGAGAACTGGAACATACCCATTAGTGTTTATAGGTACGGTATATAACATATAGTATACCTTGAAACTATCTGTGTGTGTGTGTGTGTGTGTGTGTGTGTGTGTGTGTGTGTGTGTGTGTGTGTGTGTATTCACCAAAATCATTTTATTATCTTTCGTTTGTTGGACATTAAATTATGTCACTTAGTATCCTCCACAATTTATCTAAACTTTTCAGTGAACCTGATGAATAATTATGAGCGTCTTTAAATCTTTAAAAATTTTACTTTTGCTCATAAATACTTGTGAAATAAAATCTACATATTTCCCTTGATAAAGTCCATCAAATGACGAAACGCGTCGCCTAAGATAAGTTTTTCTTTCGTCTTCATGCATATGTATATATACATATATATATATATATATATATATGTGTGTGTGTGTGTGTGTGTGTGTGTGTGTGTGTGTGTGTGTGTGTGTGTGTGTGTGTGTGTGTGTGTGACCGACAGATTTTTTATTATTTAAATAATTCGTATTTGAGTAGATGTTCTGTTTATTTATTTTAAACATTATATTAAATTATTTTTCGTCTACCGGTCTGAATATTCCAGAAATCCTATTAGAGGAAAATATGCGGTCTCTCTTTCTTGCTTTCTTTCTCTCCCTTTCTCTGTCTGTCTCCTCTCTCTCTCTCTCTCTCTCTCTCTATATATATATATATATATATATATATATATATATATATATATATATAAAATGCAATATTTATTTATGTAATATTTTTGTAATGCAATATTCAGATAGAGAGTTAGATAAATAGATTAACCTCAGGATGAGAACATGTGCTAAAGGTTTTCTGGCATTATCTTGTGCATAAATAAATTTGATATGCATTTTAAAAGCAAATAAAGCAGTAATCTTGTAAAAAGTTAAAATTGGAACTTTTGCAAATAAGTCTCTAACAGCAAAGATATAAATAATACAAAAAACATCATATTTTTTAATAATAAGTTAAAATTGGAACTTTTGCAAATAAGTCTCTAACAGCAAAGATGTAAAGAATAAAAAAATCACATTTTTTTAATATCAATATTGACACATAACTGACCTTTGATTTTTTTAATCTGAATATTACCGTCGGCATTAACATGAATATTTTAACGCATGCGCATAAGTATCTTTTTTTCTCTTTCCTTTTTTTTCTTTCTATTTTTCCTATTTTTTCTTCCAGGAATTCCTGCAGGGTTGCTTCATCGAATATTGTGCAAAATGTTTTCAAAGCGTGGGTAATGCATGAAATCTAGTGGCATCAAGTATCAAGTTTATTTTCCGCTTCAGCGAATCTTGAAGAATTTTTTGCCATATTGTGAAGTGCTGATTTGATTTCTGGTTACCTCCTGAAAACATTTTTTTTTATGTAATATTCCTTTGCTGAAGTGACATTTTGAATGCCCTTACAGTTATGGAAGTACACAAATATCATATATCTGCCACGGATTTTTACGACTGGAATATGCAGGCTTTTGTTCATCGCTGGCAAAAATAAATAACCAATGCCAAGGCCTATGTGAAAAATAGATAGAACAATGTCCAAGGTTTTATTGTGCTCCCAATAGGTTTTAGATTCAGGAGAAGTGGATAAAAAACTATAATTTTCATGTTTTCCTACACACACAAAAACATGCACATATGCACACTATATATATATATATACTATTAATAATAAATATATTTTTTTCCTCGCCGCTTTCCTGATTGCACGCAGCAATCTTGAAGAATTGATTTAAAACTGGTCGTTGAAAAATTAAAATATTAATATTAAACAACTGTTAAAACCGTATAGCAGTTTTATTTAAAATGATAATGATAATATATATATATATATATATATATATATATATATATATATATATATATATATATATATATATATATATATCGCACACATAGTACTGGTGGTGACAGTGTTCGATGTAATGTAACAGAGTTTTTAAGTATATATTAATAAATACACATATTATCTCACACAGGTAGCACGACTTGGAATTTCATGCACAATGTAAACTTCAGGTTCGGAGTATAAACTCACCTTTACGTAATTTAAATTTTTATAAAAACATTTGGCGAAGCAATGTTGCTACAATCCATATATTATACAGGGATTGTAGTTTTTTTCTCATTTTAAAAATACATTTTGCATTTAAAATAAACGGGATTTATATACACACTCACACACACACACACATATATATATATATATATATATATATATATATATATATATATATATATGAATTTTGATTTAAAGTTGTGAATATTAATTTTATATTAAGCATAAAGTGAGATTACTCGGTTTTATTCAAAAAAGAAAAGAGAAGTTTAATAATTTACATTAAAAATTAATCTAGATCAAATTAGTTCAGCAGATATTTATTTTTATGTCTACATGTAACCATCAATTTCTCTATTGTTATTTAAGTATTTTAAGATAACTAATTTTTCAAAAAGACTACTGTTATCGCCTTTCCTATTGTAAGATTTGGCTTTTGCAACTATATCCCACAAAATATTGGGTATATTACCACCATTCTTTAACTGCCAGAAATGTTTTAAGAGAGCAGGGCTATTTCTCATATTGCCTAAAGTCATTCGTTGATGGTAGAAACGAAATTTTCAAGGATTTTCACTAGAACCAAAATAAATTTTGGCATCGTTACCGTAATGTATGGTTGCTCGGTATACAATATTATCAGTCATACATTGGCCGTTTAAGGGAAGGATCGTATTTTTCTGCAGTTGCATTTATTTATTTTTAAATTAACTTTGTTTTCTTCACTGAACATGTATCTGTCTAATATAAAAAAAATTTCATGTTTGGATATTGATTTATCGATGTTATTAACTCAACGATAGCTGATCTTAACATTATTTTTGTTAAAAATCTTTTTTAGTATTGGTGAGTGATTAAAGTGTTTATGAATTAAATTTAGGAAAATTCTTTCAATATTCGTTTGAACATTACGAATAACATGTGGGTTAAGACTTTTTATGTTACGCTTACGGTGTTTCTTCTTAATGTTTTTGTTGTTGTTGTTTTTTGGGGTTTTTTTCTCAATACTCTAAATTTATTTTATGGATGCTTTGTTCTAACGCTTTTATATATTTAATTTTTTTATTAACAAATATTTCATTATTGCTGAAGTTTTTATGTAAATTAGAATGTTATAAGAGTGACTGGATTACTTACTTACGTATCTGTGGTTATATAGATCTTTGGTATATGGTTTGTAATAACCAATAATCTAGTCTAAGATCACATCGAGAAAGTTGATCACTTTAGTATTGGTCGTTGTGGTAATATTTAGCTCGTAATCTTCGAAAAGTTTTATCACTTCCTTTCTCAATCATTTTATATTTCTTGGAATTGTTTTATAGAGGTGAATTACATCGTGATGGATAATATGTATATTTATTAATATATATATATATATATATATATATATATATATATATACAATTTTGACTACAACTTGCGACACACGAGACGTCTCTCCCCCTCCCCAACCTATAACTTATCTGTTTACAATCTCACTCCCCTATTCCCCCCATTATTAATAATAGACATTCCTAAACCTTATACATTTTAAATTTAAGTTTATTTACATAAAACATTTCGCACACCGAGGAATCACAAAGAGATTGGGGTTTTGCTAACATGATTACCACCAGAATTACACCGTCTACCAAAACATCTGTCGGTGAGTAATTCCCATTTCTTTGTTTATTTCTCGGTCTGTTGATGAAGGACACAGGCGTGTCCGAAAATTCCGAACTTAGAACCTTTCTTTCCGTGATTCATTTCTGTCATATGGTTAATAATTAATATTTAATAAATGTTTATCGTACTGATTATACAAACAATTACCGCAGCACAAAATTTAAAAAGAGAAGATTCAAAAACGACTTGTTGTATAGAAGACACCAGGTTTATCACTCTATAGTGGGCGGATTTTCCACAGGTTCAAATACACGAATGCAGAACGACAACCAACAGAAATGAACGACAAACGCCAATAGGGCTTGTGTAACTAAAGAATGTAGAGCGCCAGAACACAAGACATGGAAATAGCCATAAAGCGGCGAGATGCTCGTGACAATTCGTCTGTGGGAAATGGCTTGTTGGGTCGAAAATAATTCATCACCCACAATGCCGTGTAGACTCTTTTGAATTCTATCAAGACAGCCAAGTGAGGACTCGACAGCTCCAGCCCAAATATGGCAGCAATACTCCAATTTTAGTTTGATCTGGCTCTTGTCAGTAGAGAATATAGCAGAGAAAGAAATGGAAGAATTAGGAAGAGGACGAGCCAGATGGGGAAAGAACAACAACATGCATTACAACTACAGATTATGCATGAAACACTTCTTTCATTTATTGACAAGAGAGAGAATTGATTCGTACAGCACTTGTCTAAAGACATCGGCTCAGCGGCTTTGTTCTTACTTGGTATGATAACGTGGACCTGGAAAGCAGAAATAATATTTTCATGTCCGGCATTAGCGTTTAAAAGCAGATATAATCAAACGAATTTTTCCTTTGAGCGTTGGCTCTTCTTATGGACACTAGCCAACATCAAACGAATTACGATTTGAACTTGCTGGAACGTTGTTAACAGACCTTATTAATCTAACGTTATTCTCCAGTGTTACTTTATTGTTCTTGTTGTTATGCTTTGTGTTTTAAAGCATTATTATTATTATTATTATTATTATGCACAGCATATAATATCGGTTGCTAGGAAAAAGTTTATTTTCAGATCACCAATCGTGACTTAAATATATAAACCAAGCATTCCTCTTTTCACAGACAGGCTGTATCCAATTCTTTCCAAAGTATCAACGCTGTTCGAAGCAGGTATGTTTTCTCTAATGGTTCTATTTCCAAATCCCAATCCAATATCTCGTGTTTTTTGCACAACACTCCAGTGATCTAGTGATCATTGGTACTCCAATTACTTTCTTTGTTCGTCCTTCCCAATCTTTCAGGATTTCATACTTTTTAAAATTATTGTAGTTTTTGCTATTTTTTTTTTTTTTTTTTTTTTTTCCCTCGTGTGCAGGAGACTTTTATCAGGTTGCAAATCTTTTTGGTCCTTTTGTCCAGCAGGACTAAATCTGGTTTATTGTACTCTAATACTGTCATCTTCTGTATTGAAATATCCTACAGCGTTTGTGGGTAATCCCATTTAGGATTGTATCGGAATATTGCCCAGAATTTGAGAATATTCCGATATTATTGTCTTGGTGTTGCATATTTCCGTAGTCAGCGGAAATTATTTTCTTTAGAAATGGTATCAACAAAACTCCTAACCTCTTAAGACCTTTTTGGAATGACATCGCAAAGTAAATGTGATTGGAATTATTAACAAAATCAAAGTGAATTCATATGTAGTGGTTTAACGGAAAAGATACATATATCGAATTATTATACGGGTTGTTAATTTTACATGCATATTAAATATTTCATACGCATACGACGTCTGATCAAAAAGTATTGGGACTGATGCTATAAAAAGGAAACTATAAAACATATTAATTCGGCAGTTTATCTCTTTCGAAGTAGGCCCCTTCTAAAGCCACATAGTCGTTTCCATTGACGGGACCATTGCAAGAAACTTTTTCCTGACATAACGATCAGCTGCCTTGTCGCATTTTCTTGGATTTCATCGACGTCTTGAAATCTCGTTCCTTTCAAGTTGGATTTGATTTTTGAAGAGCAAAAAGTCACAATGGGCGAGATCTGGGGAATATGGTGTCTATTGGACCTGGAAAGTATTGTACTTTACCCAAAACTGCTGGAGAACCATGATCCCTGACAGAATCTGTGATGTGGTGAGACAACTACACTCTACACACTTTCTTTCCAAGCACTAGATAAAAAAACGGAAGTGAGTGATAAAGTTATAACTTGGTGTGTATGCGCTACAGAGTTCCGAGGTCACTCTGTGCCAAGCGACTTCACTTTGTGTGTGACGTCACCCCGGCCTCTCCGCGCCCGTTGCCGTTGCCGTCCTGTGACGACCAATGTGAATTGGTCGCGGCACCAAATGTGACGTGATCCAGCTGTCACGGCAGCAAATGTGACGTTCTAACTCTTGGCTGATTCGGATGGGAATCTGGTTAGATTCGGTATCAGCTTTGTCGTTCCCAGCTCGCCTCCAACGTCTGGTTACCGAAGTAACTTCTTTGACTTCTAGTCTAACCTACCCACGTTGTGATTTGATCTTAGGTAGACTAAATCAATCAGTCGCCGGGCCGCAATGCAAGCCGAGTCTGAGCAAAGGTAACACCACACAAGTATATGTAAAAGAAAAGAAAATAACAACTCGAAAAATTCAAATGTGTTAAAAAAAGAATAATAAATATTTTTATATCTGTTTGCTGAATACAGGATTGCGTCTTTCTCCTAAACCGCTTCTATGGATTCGTGACACTTTGTGTTTGATAGGCGAGTCTTAATATCTTAAGTTGTTTTTCGATAACTGGCTTTTGGTTTCTTCAGGCGATATTCGAAAAACTTGTTTTGGTGGTGTGAGTCTAAGTCGTTCTTCAAAATTAAATTGTTATTGGTTAGAAATCGAAGTCGGAATGCGTGGATCTTCAGTCACCTTCCTGCGAGGCTGGTCTCAGAGCTCACAGCTCAACTCTGTCTGCGTCTGCGTCTGCGTCTGCTCGGAACTCCAACTGCAACTGCTTTCTGCTTACTAACTCGCTGCGACTCTACTTATATGGACGCCGACCAAAACCGGGTGTGGCCTATCGTGGTTTGGGTTCCTCGATAATTCTAAATCCACAATAAGGATTTTCTTTGTCTTCGGACAGGAAAATTTATTACTTTCCATTTTTGTAAGTCCATTACTTTCTGCTTTAATGGAATCGTCCTCCCAAATTCTTCCTTTCTCATATTGGTATCTCACACCAATCCCCTCAGAGACGTCAACAGGCCACCCTTCTTTCTCAATGTGGTATCTCACACCAATCCCCTCAGAGGCGTCAACAGGCCCCCCTCCTTCTCATATGTTTACCATTATGCTCAAAGGAAAAAAAATATCTTCTTTTTTTTTTCTTTTCTTTCTTTTTCCGACACCAAACCCCTACGACCGTAGTGTGGTCCATAATCTCTATCTTAACCGAATGTCACCTGGACTTTATCAACGAGATTTTCGCCAGCGTCAAGTGGGTGGTTAACTGGACGTATTCGCATTCTGTCGCTAATTATCTCTCCCGGTAACAAACTCTTATCATGGCCGGGTCTAACATGAAACAAGTGTTTTTCCCAAAACCAAATGATATCTCCGAAAGATAGTTAATGGTTTATTCTTCCCTTCTTCTTGGGTGGCCTCAGCTGAAGCCTTTCTCGGTCAGTACGTGACCTGATTAACATTATCTCCCAGCTTCTGTTTCGTAGGCCACTTGACCAATTTGAAATTTTCATTATTGCCATGAGCAGTCGGCTATCTTTTATTCGCCGCCTCGTAGCATAAATTAATTCGACAGATCCGAGATATTACGAATTTCTTATCTCCTGCAAAAAATACTTGTCTTTGTTAAAAAAAATAACATCGCTCAGTATGTCTTTTCGTGATAGCTTCTTATCGCCTTAATTATTTCAGCTTCTTCTCGCCTTAATTATTTCTCGCTTTTAATTTTCACGCGACCGCTAAATAGTGTCACAGCATGCTTTATCTCCGTTACTATAGTATTAGTTCCGATACTTCTTGAAAAGGACAATACACAATATACCATATTCTGTGTAGAAAATATTTAATGTAGGTTGGTTATTATGTATTATAATGGTTCTAAAATCAGAACAACATCTCACTAAATGACTGAGTATCAGAAATCGTTCGGCACACACACGCATACACACACACACACACACATATATATATATATATATATATATATATATATATATATATATATATATACACAAATGTAAAACAATGAAGAATGAAATTGCAACGTTCAAAACATTAATTTAAAACAGGGTTCAATACAAGAGGAGAGCAATAAATATTTCTTATATACTGTTACATTCGAACATGTAAGTAACTGCTACCATCTTTGTTACCATTATTGTTAACTACCTGAAGAGACGTAAAAGTCGAAACAAAATGTAGAATTTTGTAGTAGTTACTTACATGTTCTAATGTAGCAGTGTATAATAAATATACATATATTTCTTTTTGAATTTGTAGATCTGATGATTTGGATTGTGATTATGATTCCAATGTAATAAATTAGAACCATAGAATATTAGTATTTGAGCCTTTTATATATATATATATATATTTCTGCTCCTGAAATTAATTTCAGTTGAGCACTCTGGGGGTGAGGTGTGGGTCGGTAAACAGTGACTATTATAGCTATATAGCGAGACTCTTCACAAAATCGAATTGAGTCACTGTCAGTCACTGGGCATGTTTCTAAAAATAAATATGCTAAAAATCGACCTTTATCCCTACCGTGCGCCGACGGCTTAGTGGTTAGAAGCTCCGACTGACACCAATTCAGCCAGGTTTCGATCCTAGCTAGAGGCAACCGGATGTCTGGCCACACTGATGAGCTGTAAACAGTGAAACAGTCTGTCTGTGGATGACGTTATATATATTGTGGGGTATGACAGACAATGAGAACAGTTTTATTTAGTTTTTCCAACATTTTTGCGTTTGGTGGGAGTAAAGGAGTGTAAAAATTGTCCGTATTGACCATTTAGCCATTTACAAGGTGGGTGTTTTTATGTGATGTTAATTTCTTTTCATATGTGACTTACAGGTGTATTTTTGTGTTGTTTTGAATATTAGCCGGATCATTTATTCCACCAAACGGAAAAATGTAAGAATGTTGGAAAAACTAAATAAAATATTAATCAAATTTTATTCGTCTGTCATATTCAAGGAAACATTTTAAAAAGAAAGGTTACTGCCCAAATATACATTTATATATATATAGATATTTACTTGACCCCCTCCCCCCTAATGAGTCAGGTTGTGACACAAGGTGAGTTTTTAACGTGGGGACCCGAGTGTTTTCACTCGGGCCGCTTAATGAAATGGATTAAGTCAGACAGTCATTTAGTATATTTTCTGTTTATACGTTATTTTAATACATACAATTTATTTAAGTAAATGCTATGTTTTTTATTAAACAGTATTAATTACATTTACCGGATTGAATGTTCGAGAAATTTCGTAAGAAATATGCGTTCTCTGTTAGATGTAATTAATTCTGTAATTAATTATAAACAGAGCATTTACTTAAATAAATGGTATGTATAAAATTAACATGTAAAAAGAAAATGTATTAAGCAATTTTCGGACTTAATCCATTTTATTATATGTTGTCACTATTTACGTTAAGATACGTTTCGTAAGCAGAAATGATCGATCGAGAAAAGTCATCGAAGTTTTTGTTTATAAACATTAATTTGGATTTTGCTAATCGGACGTTTCTCTGAAGCTAAATGGTATAGCATGTCAGATCAAATGATGGTTTCAGTATAGTAATAAAGGTACGATTCCTGTCGGAGAACGTATATTTTCTATGAAATTTAAGCAGCATATTTTTATTCAAAGAGCTTTGGTTAAATAATTTAGAGATATCATGTCTATATACATATTATATACATAAATATTCATATTGTACACACACGCGCGCGCGAACACACACACATACACACACACACACACACACATATATATAATACTCTCGGCTCGTTTGTGACTATCGAATTGTTACTTCAACCAACTTATAATACATACGTTTTGTGTTTTTAATGAATCTATCCATGTTTTGAATATGGTAAAACTTCTTCAAGAATTAATGAAGCAAAAAATAATATGCGTTGATTTTACGCCATTTCATTCAGAACCATTGCACCAAAACCCAAAGAGACTTTAAGCAAAAACCACTTCAAAGAAAATTTGGTTGCGCCAGAATATCCGATGAGGCAGCCCCCAGATGTTCTCCACATGTACCTTCCATGTTCTCAGTAGTTGAACAAGTGCACAAAAACAGAAAGAGGAGTAAGACAAGGATGTGTTTCCTCATTGGATTTATTCTGTCTAGAATGCATAGCAGAATTAAACTGGTCATAAGTAAAGAACGGTGTCATTTCATTAAAGACAATTTAACAGGAAATGTCATTCTTATTATCAGAATGCATCCTGAGTATGACGATAAACTACATCCAGCAGCATGGCCTCTGATCGGTAGGTTTTGAGGAACGTAGAACTACCTCTCAATGCTGTCGTTCTTAGGTCTACTCTGACCCGAAGTGATAACACCTGTTAGAGTCCAAGCTTTTGGCAAATATTTATATTACTAATATTCCCATGAAAATTAAATTTTGGCATTAAATGACCCATAAACGGAGACGCCGTACACGTTTCCTAGGCCCCGATGCTCTAATCTCGCTTTCTGTCGCTCAGTTCGTACGCCGCTTGTTCCGATAATTCAATCCTTGTATGAGGAGAATTATACAGCTTCCAATCTGGTTTAGGGATTTGTTCCAGTATAAGTCGTCGATCGTCCAGCCTTGGTTCTTCAAGTGTTGGGATTTTTACTGAGAAAAAAATGTTGTCTTTCCCCTTTTAGTCAATAAGCTGTGGTAAAATACCATTTGACAACAGGGCTAGCTGTAAATAAAGTCAAGCTCTCACCGAAGAAATTATAATGCCAGTTTTGTTTAAATATAGATGATTTAATGAAGATGAATACAATAATTTACAATCGAATATATTTGGCATCTATAAACACAAAAAATAAGAAGACGCCCGCTTGGAATCTCAGTCCATTTGTTCAGAAAGGTTCAATCAGAAATTAAATTGAATATCGGTCCTCTCCTAGTTCGAGTGTGCAACTGCGCGTGTGTCTGACGACCAGTCTATCTCTGGCGTCCCAGCCTGTCTCTGTCTGTATCCTCAAAATCAAACTGAATGTCTACATAATTCTCCGCCTACATTTCAAAATGTTCCCACACCAGAATAACTCAATTTTCATTGTTTAAAGTTGAGACTCAAAGACCAAATCCTATGTGTTGATTTTACGCCATTTCGTACAGAGCCATTGCTCCAAAACCCAAAATATATTTGGCTGACATATCCGATAGAAACGAAATCAAAACATATGCTCTGTCAGGTCCAATTCCTTGCTCTCTACAAATATCCCTGCCTGGGAAAATTAATAAGGACTAAAATAACACACAATCCATTTCAAATCGTCGCATTGAAATTTAAAAACTACAATATCTGCCAATAACGAGTTACATTGTTATAGCATTAAGAAACAGGAATTTTTCAATAGACATAAAGAAGAGTACAGAACTGAAATATCAATCTTCCTACATGATAATGAATGCTGGACAATTTCCTCACAGACGAAGAGGAAACGTGAGGTAACAAAAATGTGGCTCTACAGAAGGATATTGAGATTACATTAGCGGAACTAATGAGCAACGGTGTATTTTTAAGGAAATCAGGAACAAAATGAACACCTGCATTTAAAAGAAGAAAGAAATCATTGACAATCTTAGAATCAATAATAAGGAAAGATGGCTTGACACTCACAGAACATATTGAAGATAAGACTAACAGTGAAATATTGCCCAACCTAAATAAACCCACCTCGGTAATTTAGCCGTTTTCACTAATCCTTTTTCTTCTGGATTATCTATTATTCTTTTTTTGGAATTTCTAAACTTTTAAAAATACTTTTTTTTCATAACAGTTCGCATTGCCCCCACAAACATAGGCACAACTGTTGTTTTCATCTTCCATAATTTCTTTGGCTCTCTCGCAAGTTCTCAATATTTATCCCGCTTTTTATTTTCTATCAATTTTTTCTAATGTTGGAGTGAAATCCACCGTCTAAGACGTATTCTTCGCTTACGAGGATTATATCAGGTAAACTGGCCCATGTTTTCTGATCTATTTGAAGTTTAAAATCCCAGAGTAGTTTATATGTTGTTTTTTTTTTTATATTTATTTTCTGAGACTGATTCTCTTTTGTGTATAAATTGTTGCTTTGTATAATTAAATACTATTTAGACCTTTTCCAGTAGCTTACTATTCCGACCTGTTTTTGTAATCTCATTCACTTTTTCTTCTTCTATTTGCCGTGTGCTTTAAGAACTAAATACGAGCAATTTCTGAAATTTTCTTGGACCGAACCATTTCCTAAAATCTTATCAAATGACTAAACATTAATTTTGAGTCACTTCTTAAAAATTTTCAGCTCCCCCTTTGAATATGCTTAAATTAAATGATAGAAAACAAAATTAGCACACAAAATTTACTATAGATCTCAAGTCTTTTTTTTTAAACGGGTAACACGAGTTTAATTGGCAATTTTCACGCAATGCCTGTCTAAATTCTCGCGCGCCAAAGAATAGAATCGAAGAATACAATTTGTTTGATGTAGAGCAAGGACACTCATCTAATTTCCATCTTTATTGGAAAGGGTTTGGGAAATAATTGGTAATAAAATAAACCTGAATATGAAATCTTTTCCAATTATTTTTAAACTTAAATATAAATTTAAAAGTGTAACAAATTACTGTACTTAACTTATACTCCACATCCGCAAACCATATACATGTATACACACGTACACGCGCACCAGAACAAACACAAACTTGTGTCTACACACATAAACAAAAGGGCGCTCACACAACCAAACATACACAAGTACACACACACAACCAAACATACACAAGGACATACACACGCGCGTGCGCGCACGCACAAACGATGGGAAATAAATAAAATATACGAACTCACATGCATACGGAGATAGAAACAGTAGACATAAATATACGCACAGACGCACACTTATGCATAAAAAGCCTAGTGCAACAACCCGGATCGGGAAATCAGCGAGACAGGATCGAATCCCAGTCAGGAAATCTCCAGCATGGAAGATCTTTTACCTTGATGTGGCTATCAGACTAGAAAGGAAATTCTCAGTGCTAAAAAAAAAAAACAGCCTGGAGAGTGATAGGCTCCGTCAGGCTAATTTGCCCCAGACACACCACTGCTGCTATGAGTGCAGAAAAATATCAAGAACAATATTGTATAACAATGTGGAAAAAAGTTTTCTTGTAACGCATTTCGACCTTTAGGACGAAACAAATCACAAGAAAATTTTTCACCACTTTGTTCTATATACAGTATATGCCGTATATGCAAAATTGTCCACTAGTTAGATTAATCTTTGAACCATTGTATCTTAGAAATGATTAAAGATATCTTACTGGAATTTTCCGAGGTTTTTATGACACTATTGGACTCTACTTTGAACAATAAGAATGTATTTAGCTCTAAATAGAAATGATGATCCCTCTGTGATCCTGCCGTTGTGACCTCCTGATCCAGTTTTCCTCTCTACCGTTCTCTCTTTTTTTTAAATTTTCACCGTTCTTTTCATGGTTCTTGAATGTAATTTGAAAATGGAAGCCAGAGTGTAAATCTGTGTGTATGTACAGATTTAAATATATACAATGACATTCTTGAGAGCACTTTCGACTAACATATCATCAGAAGAAACCATTATCAAAATTAATTTAAAAAGGGTCATCAAAAGGCAAGGTCATCAAAAGGCAAGGTCATCAAAAGGCAAGGTCATCAAAAGCAGGGTTGAAGGGAAAATTAAATGCTTCAAGGCTCTGGTTATTATGGGTCCTGCCTTGTGTCCTGTATATTTAAAATTGCCTTGGCTAGGCAGGAAATTCTGATACTATCCAACAGTGTGTAGGCTTGTTTTACATCAGGTTTTTCTTCGGTCAGGTTACGTGTTGTTTTGAGGACCTGGAGGCAGACTCGACAAGGACGATTTCCCTGCTGCCATGGATTTTAAACCAAGAAAAATGGTCGAGGTCAGTAAGGAGATTGTGAAGGAGGTGATTAAGAGCCTCAATATAGACGCCAAATTGTTGGCCAGAAGATCGAACGCCATGTGAGGCATTCTGCTGGCTATTGCTAGCAGGAACCATTCTTACCAAAAAATCGGTGAGGCTGCAGACGGAGTATTTGTGCAGCCAAAAGACGAAAATCACTTTTCACGGGGCCCCTTTGACATATCAGAGAACCAATTGGGGGCCTTTTTTTGCACATTGTGGACAATTCGAGGATGTCACATCGCCGAAGAGCAAAGCGGGTATTGCTACGAGGGGACGTCTCGCTACAGGTGACAATGTCCCGCAATTGCTTCATGGACGTCTCCAACATTTTAACGTGCCTTGGCCGGAACATACTGATAATTGTTGAAGGCTGTCGACCCCACTGCTGGTTCTGTGGTATCGCGTGTCACTTGTCAAAAGCGTACCCTGGAAAGAACCTAGCGCCACCACCTTAGCAACTAACAACATCTAATACGCAGTCGGAGCCAGGCAATTCTGGCCAGGTCCCCAATGGCCTCAGCGAATGGCAGCAGGTAACGTGGTGGGTACAAAAGGCTGCGACGCCTCCTCCTCAGCAGGATGATTCACAGTGGCGAAAACAACAACAAAAGCAGTGCCAGAAGCAGCAGCAACCACTACTGAAACAGCAATAACAATAGCAGCAAGAACAGCAGTAACACCAACGGCAGCAACAACAACTGTAGAAATAACAGCAGCAACAATAACAACCACAACTTTATACTGAGTATATGTTACCACCGCAATCTTCTTCGTTAAATGTGGGGGTAGAAGGAAGAAGTGGGATATAAGAGCACTAAAAAGACGAAAAATTTCGACCGAAGCTGGGTGGAGAGGGCCATGGGAGATTCCAAGTCACAACCGTTCCTGCTTCACCAAACAGAAAAGAATGCACATATGACGAAAAGGCAAGGAGTCTCCCCACTTCTCCCACTAAGCATTCACCAACTCCCTTCCCCATACCAACTTCTATACCCGTCAAAAACAGAACGACTTACCCAAGAAGGAGGTCCTCTGTGAACTAGACAAGAAGGCCCTCAAAAGGGAAGAACTCCTGAGGCCACTATCCAAGTGAACCTCCGTCGACGGAGGACCCTAGGAATTTACTTTACGCTCCTGGGGTAATAACTTTAATAAGAAAATGTGGGCGGCAAACTAAAAGTGCGGGATTTTTTTGCGTCGCCACAAAAGACTTAAAAAAAACTGTCGAAACTTTGTGAAGGGAGGGGGTCCGATTATACAACCTTTCTCAATATATAGGGTCCTCAAATTAACGGACGTAATGAAAGGACGTAATAAAAGGAAAGAAAGATATCTGTCCTTGACAGTAAGAAAACCCCTGAGCTAATCACCTCAGCTGAAGTTACATAGCATGATATCATCTATTTCCAGGAACACAGGTTTCTACATGAAATAATCAAAACTAAAAGAGGAGATGTTCTGAAGCTGTCGATTGATCATGTGCTCAGCCTGGAAAAAACAGTGTAAAGCCAGCGGATGATGGAATTGGAATGCTCGTCAGCCGTCAAGCCTACAATGCACTTGGAAATGTCGAAATTATAACATCGAGAATAATGCTAACTACCCTCAACGGAAATCCTCAAACCATTATAATCTCTTGCTACAGCCTCGCAATGTTCGCAGGTGCGCCCGTTCTGGGTCTATGACGTCAATTTGACGGCTCATATCGATCCCGAACAGCTCGTGTCTATAATGTATCGCCCCGTATTCTGTGTTGAAACGAATGATGTTTCTCACTTTGCTGCCCATGGTAAGAACAGTGGTATGGGCGTCGCTTGATGGAGGGAATCTACAGCCCAACAAATGTAAGTAATGAAGTGGAAGTGGAAAAATTCTACGAAGAACTAACATCAGTGATCAGGCTGATCCCAAAAGACAACATTCTAATCATTGGCTGCGATTTCAATGCACGTCTTGAACAACTTGACGGTTCCAATTATGCTTATTACTCTCAAACAAACAGAAACGGATCCATGCTTAAAGAATATATTCGTGAGAATAATCTCCTATGCTTCAACACGCTGTTCCAGAAAAGACCAGAGCAACACTGGACACATGCATCACCAAATGGGGACAAGGTACAACTGGATTATATCATCATCAATCAGAAGTGGAAGAACAGTGAAATGAACTGTAAAGATTAAATTCCTTTGTCAGCACAATTTTTGCTGTTATAATAACAACGAAAATTGCAATATAAGCTCTGGTAAAATATATGCAATGATAACAACAAAAATTGCAATATGACTACTGGTAAAAATGGTTGCTGAAGACATTAAATTTATAACTCCCAGAAATTCATACATAGATGTCCTTAAGGACACCTGGCACAGTGGATAAAGGCGTTGGTTAGATTAGTGACAGGACTCAAAGATTTATGAGTTCAATACGGTTAAGGCGGTGGAGAACTTGGAATTAGCAGGAGATAACTGATTAGACATGGCATGTGGAAATAGAACAGTCTAACCCAGCGAGCGAAATAAAGGGTTCAGTTTGAAATTCCATCCACTTGAAGAAGGTCCAAACGTTGTGATAAATATGACTAACCCTACCCCATTCTTCCTTTGGCCTTGTGCCTCGATTGTCTACAGTTTGTGCATGACTCGGCTATAAGCCAACACCTGCTTGATAATTCGAATTAAGCAGCGATTCGTTCTCTGTTTCATACAGAGCCCGGACTGCTCAACATTTACATTTACTTGAAGCGGTCCATATTAAATCACATCAACCGTGCATTTTATTCGCTCTGTCAGTTACAATTTTTCTGTTTTACACTCACCTGGAGCCACTTAGTTTTTATTGGTATTTTTCTTCCCTTTTTTTTCTTTTCTCTCTTGTTTTATTATCGAATATTGTATCAATAAATTCTAATTTTAGTCGTGTTCCCTTTTTCCTCCTCCTCGCATTTTTTTCCTGCAGTTCGAATTGTCTCCCTTCTTGTCATTTAACTTTGTTAACAGTTTTTTTCTGATGATGTGTTAGCTGAACGTCCCCGGGGAATAACCCTTTTTCTGCAGGCACTTGATAACACCACGATGAAGGAGAAGACACTACTAGTTACTGTAGAAGTATTTTTTGAACAGTCTGGTATCAGTTTACCTGGATAGAAACAATGAAGCTATTAATATGAAGGTTTGAAATTAATGCATGCAAGATTTCACAGATCTACTATCATTCCTTCATAGTTAGCCTATGAACTCTTCAGCCCACCCTTATATATATATATAGGTAATTCATCGAGTCTGAAGTAAACCTCTACAGAATGCAGAAAGCACAGGACGGCCGTTTTGTCCTATATTTGGGACTCATCAGCAGTGCGCATCCACTACCGAGAATTGAAACCCTGACAGGTTGTCAAGCAAACGTCATGCCAACTGTTCCACCGGCCCTCGGTGACGAAGAGATTGCAAATCAGACTCAATATAGAGCCGCTCGCTCATATATTCCGTGGTGGAACTCTGACTGAGTTCTCTGTAACCATAGGACTGTGGCCCCTGGATACCCGACTACTCTCACCAAGCCGCTCACTCTAGAGCATTAGAAGCCGGTTCAAGCAATGATGTACACATGATAGAAATTATTAGGAGGATTTGATAATTATATTTAAATAAATCATCGAGTCTGAAAGAAACCTCTACAGAATGCAGAAAGCACTGGACGACCGTTTTGTCCTATATTTAGGACTCATCAACAGTGCGCATCCACTACCGAGAATTGAAACATATATATATATATATATATATATATAGAGAGAGAGAGAGAGAGAGAGAGAGAGAGAGAGAGAGAGAGAGAAATCATATAAGTGAAATGTTTGTGACTTAGTTGATTGGTGTTACCTTCAGCATCCCGACACCAGAGATTCGTAGGCGGACTCGTCCGTCCACTCGTCAAGGAATATAAGCAATTGATTGTTTACATTTCCCAAGTTTTCTATTTCATCAGCACTTATTATTGGTACAAGTTTTTTCGTAGTGTGTGTGTGCGCGCGTGTGTGCATATGAAAGTTTGCGCACGTCCACCCATGCGCCTGTCTGCGCTGATGTGCGTTCGTGTAGGTGCGCCCATGAGTCCGTCTGAGCGGATGTGCGTACGTGTAAAGTGCCGTGATTATTTGTCCTTTTCTTGCTTTTTCTTTCTGTTTTTGTTTTTTTTTTTTCTTTTACTTTACACTCACTTCTTAGCTTTTTCCCGCTTTTCCACTTTCATTTTAATTGTAGCCATTTGTAGATATTTTATTTCCAGTTATTTTTTTAATATATATATATACATATACATATATATATATACAATAAAATAAAATAATATATATATATTTTCAACATTTATACATATATAAAATAAAATAATATTTTGTCGTTAAAAAAAAAACAGACGACATGCATTGAAAAATGACCCCTACCCTACATAGACTTAACCGCTTTTCGAAAGAAACATATTTGATACAATAATAGTTAATAAAAATGAACACGCTACCACCCCTGTCTAAATGATTGGATTTCTCTGTATCCTTGGAAACAGGAAAATATGAATTTATATGTGCGTTTAAAACTCAGTAAATTTCAAAATAAATTATTCCAAAATTCGCTTGAAAATGAAACAGAACTAGTACTTTTAATTTAATTATATAATTGAATTTGAAGTTGTTAGTTTCCGTTTTTGAAACATGGTCATTCCTGTGTAGCGATGGAACCATATTTTTAAATCAGTTAATTTATAATAATTATGCTCTGTAAATTTACATTGAGCACTGTTTTGTAAAAATAAAAAATAAAGAAAGAATAAAAATATCAATAAGAACAACGGATTATATGTCTTACTGTTCTTTCATTTTTTTACTATAATATATATATATATATATATATATATATATATATATATAGGGTGCGATGGGTAAACTTCCGCCATTTTATTTTTTATTTTATCGACTGCACAGTATAGTAGGGCCAGTTGAGGACAGTGCAGAGGATTAGGAAAAGTCGTATGAGTTTAATGGTGATTACGAAGGTGTTTGGCGTGATCACTAGTGATGGCGACGTTATTCCTCCATTTATCTTCCCACATAGCCTCAGACCTAACACGGAGGCTTACATCAAGTGTCTTGAGGAGTTAGTGCCCTGGGTCAAGAGGGTGGCTGCTGGAAGGCACTATGTCTGGCAACAGGTCTGTGCACCATACCGCACAAGCAAGTGGACCCAATCATGGCTGTCAGACAACTTATGTGGCCACATCACCCCTTAAATCTGTCCACCTAACTCCCTAGACTGCAACCCCCTTGATTATTATGTATGGGGCGCAGCTGAGCATGAGAGCAAAAAAACTCCTTGTAACACCAAATATGAACTGAAGGCAAGGATTATGGCAGTATTTACCAACTTAAACAAGGACACCGTTCAGAAGAGTTGAAGTCATGGATAACGATGAAGCAGCGTATCATGACCTCGACATTTGATATGGACAGCGATAAAACGGAATAAAATGTATTTAATATCTATAGAAATAATAATTTTTTAATTAAAGTCAATATTTGATTAAACTATTTTTGACATATTATCTAGTTTGGGCCATAGATATAATTTACTTTCGGTCATACTGTTCTGAATAATGGTCGGAAAAATGTTAATATTTAGTTTTTGGATATAATACGAGCCCCTAAGTTTTAGACTTAAACATTCGGGGAAAAGTTCGTATTATGCATAAATAATTATATTATTCAATAAGATTTCATTGGTTTTCATTAAAGACTAAAAGTTACTAAGTCCATTCAACACTCTCCTCGGTATTCTAAATTATTTTAGCAACATTATTTTTATTATTATTTGCACCTGTACTTTCACAGTAACTGCAACTTGTTCTTATTAATATTACTAATACCACTTGATTTGATATCCTCTCGAACACGTAGATGTTTCGGCCGGGTGATGATTGTCATATCGCATATATGAGCCGTTCCAAGCAGTGCTGCCATCTGTGCACACCCAATGATGTCAGATACCCCCAAGGTGTCCTATGGGGTAGAAAGATTTCCGAAAACAGTCCTAAGTGCACCAACTACAAGAGGGACAATTTAAGCTACTGCTTAGTATATTTCTCTGATTTTCCAGATCAGATTTTGATACCCCTATATCTTCGCATGCTCCTCCTTTGTTTGTTTTTTTTTTATCCCAAAGTACTAGGACTTCTATCAGGATCCATTTATGGCTGTTCTTATGAACAGGTGAGAAAGCAGATTGATTGCTCTCCAAACGCTTGTCAGACAAGATGGTTGTATCCAGCATGAACTTCACTTGTTCCTTCTCGAATACTAACAGTGGTTGATGCTCGTTCTACTTCTCCGCACACTCGAGACCGTATTTCCAGTATTTATTATTATTATTATTATTATTATTATTATTATTATTGTTAAAAAGCTAATAATAGCCTGGTGATGAATGAACTTGATACCCATATGCAATCAACCAGTATTCAGACCTTGTTGGGCCTTCAGTATCTGTCTATATTTCCTGGTTAAGGCAGTGAACTTGGAGAGGGGAATTAACAGGAGATAGCTGATAAGTGACATCCATTAGGCATGGAAAGTGGAACTAGAACAGTCTACCATAGCGAGCGAAATAAAGGGTTCAATTCGACATTCCAACCACCTGAAGAAAGCCGGAGCGTACACCGGCCGAAAAGTTGTGATAAATATGGCAACAAAGATGAGGAAGATAGTCGGAACAATGTAAATAGTGTCTTGTTAGGACTATCGAAAACTTTCCTTCGCTACCATTTGTAAAGTTTAAATATGAAGAAAGTTCAATCGAATATTTAAATTTACACCTAAAACATTTATACAGCATAGGTTCTACAAGAGCGTGGTGTGGAATGAATTGTCGAAGAAAGAAAGAAAGAAAGAAAGAAAGAAAGAAAGAAAGAGAGAAAGAATCTGAGGAAAAAGTACAAATAGAAAGTTTAGTAAATTCCACAGAAAGACAGAAAGATAAATAAAAACACTAAAGGTCAGTTGAGGAGAAAGAAAGAAAGAAAGAAAGAAAGAAAGAAAGAAAGAAAGAAAGAAAGAGTATTGCCGAAAAAATGGTTTTGAAAGAAAGACATACAAATAAAATAAAAAAGGAAAAATAAGAGATAAATAAAGTACAAATAGAAAAAGTTGCTGGAACAAAAAAAGAAGGAAAGAAAGAAAAAAACAAAAATAAAGGTTAAGAAAGAAAGAAAGAAAGAAAGAAAGAAAGAAAGAAAGAAAGAAAGAAAGAATCTAAAAATGCAGATACAAGAGACAAATTTTGTAGAAATAGGAAAAGTTATGTCAAGAAAGAAAGAATCATAAGAGTAAAGAAGAGAATAAAAGAAAGAAAATTAGCAAAACAAAGATCTTGAAAGAATACTTACAAATAAACTAAAATACAAAAATACGAGATAAATTTAGGAAAAGAAAGAATAGGAAAAGTTAGGTGGGGATAAGAAAGAAAGAAACAAAGAAACAAACAAAATAAGAATATGGAAGATAATAAAACAAAGAAAAATGCAACAACAAAAAATCTCTTGAAAGAAAATATACAAATAAACTAACGATGCGAGACAGGAAAGAAGAAATGGAATAAAAAATATGAAATTGCAAAATGCAAGGGGAGAAATATTTTTCATTTTGAGGAAATTTTCCGCAAGGCGCTTCATCTTTATATATGTTTTTTTTCTTTTTATTCTTTCATATTATTTTAATGAATTTTCTTGTACATTTTTCCTTCATAACTGTCAGTGTCTGGGAGAACGGCTGGTTGAAAACAAGTTATTGTAATAATATGCGACAAGCAAGGATATCTGCCATTTGACATAAAGCAGCGAACGTGAACGAAGGGGTAAAAAAAGAAAGATGGCCGACAGTCATTGTTTTTCAAAATTCGCATTCCTCCCTAATTACGCCCTTCCTTCATTCCTTCTCTTCCTTCCTTGCATTTTTTTTTTCTTTCTCTCGATTTATTTTTATCATTTCTTTAGTGATTTTCTTTCTTTATTCAAGTTTCCCTCATTAATTCATATTTTCTTTGCGTTTCTTTTATAGCTGTTAACTGCTTTATTTTCTTTAGTTTTATTCGGATTCTTCGTTTTTATTATCAGTTTGCCTCTCCTTCGTTCTTTTTTTTAATTCCTTTTCTGCAGTTTCATTCTTTCTTTTATATGTTTGTTTCTTCTATATTTGTGAAATCCTATTAGTCTCTTTCTATTAAATCTTTCACCATTTTGTCATTTGTTTATTTTTCATTCTTTTATTATTATTATTAAGTGATTACTTTTTAAAAACTTGATAAAAACTTAATTTCAGCCGTTTATCTGGCGGGGGAGTTCTTTTTTCTTCAGTCACTCTTTTTGGTGTTTTCCTTCTTTTTTTTTTTTCTTCTTCGTCTTTCGCTTATCAGTTATTCTTATTCTTTTATTCATTTTTTTTCCCCTTAAGTTTTCAACATTTCTTGGAGTTTTTCATTATCTTTCTTTTTATGACGTTTGCAATATGTTTAATTTTTTTGTTGTTTTTATTTGTAATTTTTTTATTTTTTGCTTTTTTTTCCTTTTTTTCCCCAGACTAGTTTTTCTTCTTTGAATTTCTTTCTTTTTTTCCCTTTAGTTCATTCGTCTTCCTTTCTCGCTTCGATTTCAGTTTCACTTCTAGATATTATCTTTCTTTCCATATTTATTTATTTTTTTTTATTCAGTTCTGTTCACACTAATTTTCCCAGCTGTTTTTTTTTTTTCTTTTACCAGCATTTTTCCCTAAGGCTTCCTTTATTTTTTGCTTTTTTTTTTTTTTTTTTTTTTTTTTTTTTTTTTCTGACAGAGGTAGGGTTATCTTTTTTTCAGTTTTTCGTCACTTGTCTTTGTTTATTTATTTGTTTTTCTATTTTTATTTTTTTGCATTCTTTTTTTTTTTCGATAATTTCTTTCATTTTCCTTTGGTTTCATTATTTTTTCCTTTTCACCTTTTCTTTGTATTATTCCATCTCTTCATTATTTCGTTTTATTTTTTGCTCGCAATTAATTTTTTACAGAGTTCTTTTTTTTTTTTTTAATGCAAGATCATTTCAAGCCAACGTACAAAATGAAAAGAGAAACATTTCGATAATCTTATTAAGGCGACTTGACTAGGTTAAAATGACCGAAATGCGTTGAAGGGAGGGAATATTTAAATAAATATTTGCCCTCCCCCAATGTAGGAATGTGTGTGGGCGTGCCTATAAATAAGCGCGTGCATGCGGATAGATCTACAATTCTATTAGTAAATCACTTGCTGCGCGCATGCGTGCCTATGAACAAACCGGCGCGCATCCACACGTAGTTTCAAATTCTGACACATGTGAATATTTCCTAATTTTATCCTAGTCTGGAACAAGGACTCAATTATAGTGCACTCAACGAGGACCAATCTGGCAGACAATAGCTTGGATGTCAAACTTGTCCTTTTTCAAACTCCCTGTATTTATGTATACGTACCAAAAGAACTTGAGCCAACAATTGCCCACTGTTATCGTACACATATTCAGAACAGTTTGCGCAGGTTATTTTCGCATATTCTGTTATAGTTAACGCATAAATATTATTTCGATAGATGTGAAGTGCTAAAATCCCAATTATAAGTGGACCGGTTCCTGCGGATATATTGCGTCTACATTCTTTTACGTATAAGAGGTATAGCAATTGAATTCCTGGAATGATCCTACGAAAGGGGAGTTGCTTATCTGGTCTTAAATGGCTGCAGTTACCTTCTAGTTATTTTCCCTTGTTAAGTTATGCAATTCGTGAGAAAATAGTGTCATTTCTTGAAACATCTTGGAACTCGTTTTTCAGGATACATTTAGTAATTGAATGAATGTCAGGGATGTCATAAAATCTTTGTCCTTTCGTGACATTTTTTTCCATTTTGGAAATACTCAAAAGTCTAGGGAATTGGGTGTACGGTCCATTTTTGTAATTAATTTTTAGCCAGGAACTCGCGAAATCCTAATGCACTTTTCACTAGAATTTTTCCAAATCTTCACACAAACCTTATGTTAATCCTCTGCAACTAATTTCTTTCACTCATTTTTCAAAAACATCTTCCAATACTTCACAACAACGGAAGGCTTGTGTGGGTTTCAAAAATGCGGAACTTGGAACATGTCCGAATATACTCGTGTACAAATGTTTTACTGATTCGCCTGAGACAGTTTGTATTGAACGTTTCTGGTTGAAGTTTATGAATTCAGTTTTAGAGGTAGTGACATAGTCCAACATCGTTAGCAGCATTTTCTAGATGATGTAGAAGAGCTGTGGCATTGGTAATTGTGTCTGCGGCGATAGCTAAATCATCTGTATAGTCAATATCCACCAACTTTTTGCAGGATATCGACTTGAGAATCTTGGTGATAAAGTAAACACTAGATGATGTTTATCAACTGAATTTCTCAATGCATAGTCAAGGGTGATACCAAAGAGAAAAGGTGCAATGATGTCACTGTGAAGGATCTTTGCCTTTAATGTTGAAGAAGTCTTCGTCTCCGTCTGGAGATCTAACCAAAGATTTGGTAATTCTGTATAACATCATTACGGCAGCTACTGTCTCAGAGTGGATGCTATATACCAGAAGGATCTTCTCCATTTGCCCCAATGAATCGAACAGAATCGAAGGCTTTAGAGAAATCTACGGAAAAGTAAGTCGGCTTGTAGATTCTATGCACTGACGCCCTTGCTGTTCTTTCATTTCATTAGTAAAAGTATGAGACCTTATCTGCTAATCTAGTAATGGGCTTAATTTCATAAAGTCCAGGTACAATAGAGCAGAATTAATCAGAACTAGTACTATGAAAATATTTATGGAAAATATAAAGGCTTTTTTTTTTTTTGCTTTCACTATGTCCTGTGAGTGTTAAATTCACTAAAACCTCATGATATGTCAAAGAAATTTCAACTTTGCTTTTCTTATCGTAGGCCTATTGTCCTTATTCTTATTGTCCTGTTAATTTCTATTTTGCTTAAATTTCATCGTTGCCCATATGTTCAATAAATAGTATTCTCAGCATCCTCCTGTTGAGCAAAATCTCTGTCACTTCAAGTTTCTTCATCATCTTTGAAGAGATTGTCCAACCTTCACTGACAATAGAACATTAGATATTACAATTAGCTCTTATTGTCCTGCAAAATATGAAGGACCCCGAATCAACAATATTCGAGATGAAGGGCATGTTTTTTTTCTTCTGAGAAATTTAGGTAATAGTTATATATTGAGACTTGTTTGTCCGCACAATATATATATATATATATATATATATATATATATATATATATATGCGTGTGTGTATGTGTGTTAAACGTAAGTCGTCTAGATAGGCATGTAGTAGTGTGACCAATGTAATTATTTATCAGTTTGGTTTGATCAGAAACACAGTTCCTTAAAGGTGTTTTTTACACACTTTATGTCTAGAAAAGAAATCACTTGTACGAACAGAAGAAAAAATAAATAAAATCCTTAATCGCACTACCTTGTCTGTCGTCTTTAATGAAACACGTATAAAAGATTGATTGCTGCCTAAATATACAATATAAGACAATTTTTGTCTTTATTTTCTCCCGAAATTAAAACAACCATACGAAGCTTAGAACGGCTCATGATCAAACATAATAGACATTCGTAATCTGTTATAATAGTAAATAATAGATAAATAATAGTAATTTTTACCTATCATAATTTTACACAGACTCCCACCACACGTATATACATACATGCGAGGAAATATTATTCAGTGAAAAAATAGAAAATGCTCTGATTGTTGACATGCATACATTCACGAGACATTCACGAGAAATTTTCGCTACACTTCCAATCTTTGAATTTCAACATACAAATGCGTATGTATTGTCACAACACCACCCATATACATACATATGTCAAATCCGAAATTGTCCACATATGTTGATATATGTATGAGTCCCGACGGACAAGCAAATGTGTATGTGTGTTTGCGTACCTCATCGGGTGTACAGACATGCATCTATGTTTGCGTTAGCACGATGACATCACGACGACGATTCCCCCACTCCCATAACAACACCAAAACACGCAATCTACATAAACCCAAATTTAAAAAAATTAATCAGTTTGTCTGACGATCGCAAAAGCGTTAAACCCAGGGTCACAAACTCACATCAATCCAACTATATATATATAAATATAGATAGATAGATAGATAGATAGATGAACACCAAGCACCAACAGTCAGTTTTCATGCATGAATGCTATGTTTATGTGGGTTGGGTAATAGCTCAACTCTTTATACATGGACTATCATAATTGCTAAGTTCAGTTATCTACCGTTTATTGTGTTATTCTAACACCGGTGACGGTTATTTTAAATTATCCTTATGGTTACTGTATGGAAATAGTTATGGGTCGCAACGTGGTTATTTGATATTTATTATATAGGTTGTTGACTTTTAAATCATTATTTATTTATTACTAATTACTTTAAGGTATTTTGTAATTATTCATTAATTATTGACTTCTTGTAACAGTTATTAATTTGACTTAATTCTGCTTATGTGGCCGTTGGGATAAGAAAAAGAACCAGGCATTGCTACCCATAATGCCTCAATGACTAGCATATATAAATAGTCAAGCTATCACCCAACCTATACGACTTGAAGATCGGGTTTGAAAGACGTCGGCACTTGGTCTTGAGTTCACTTTAGTGTCCACTGATATTCACACACGCTCTATTCCAGACATTAAGCAGTTTTACCCATAAATATAGCATACCATGAACTATATTTTATCCGATATATATATATATATATATATATATATATATATATATATATATATATATATATAGTTGGATTGATGTGAGTTTATGACCCTGTGAGAAACTTTGTCTGACGATCATAAAGCGTATAGAAACCAGGGTCAGAATCTCACATCAATCCAACTAAATATGTTAGCTCTATCACTGATATTGAGCGCTTTCCAATAAAGTATCGCGCATATATAACAGATAAATAATATATACAAAATTGCATATATATATATATATATATATATATATATATATATACACATATATATATATATATATATATATATATATATATATATATATATATATATATATATATACAATATACGTGTGTGTGTGTGTGTGTTTTGTGTGTTACTTTAAACTTTGTTTTAGTGGATACACATATTTGACTAGACGCTCCGTATAGCTCGGAGAGTAATAACTGTGTATTGCAGATGTGCATTTTTTTTATATGGTTTCTCGAACATTCAAACCGGATATGAAAATCAAACTTGCAGTTGATTGGCAGTTTTCGGCTTTAAGATACTATTAGACCATGCGGTACTCACCGTTGTGCAAACTTCTTCTTCTTCTTCTTCTATGTGCGGTGTTTTTTCAGGACGTGGGCGATCATGGCTCTCCACAATTTATTGTTCTTTGCAGCCCTTAGTAATGTCTTTTGCTACCTTTCTTAATGTAATTTCAGCCAACTATTTACACAAGTTCGTTAGGTAGGTTATGGCTATTTTCTAAGCATAGCTTAGATATGGCACAAAGCCGAAAGTATGGGGCACCTAGTGAGGATCTAACTCACTTTTCAGTTGTAACTGGTCTAGTGGGACAAGCTTGCTTGATATAGAGGGCGGTGAGGAATGGTACGAGAGACATGGTCGAGTTTAGAGAGGGAACGGAGAGTTTTAAAATTATTATAATACTTAATATTGACCACCAATATTATCTATATATATATTGACCACTAATAATATATATATATATATATATATATATATATATATATATATATATATGGGGTAGAGAGAGACATAGAATAGTGAAATTCTTGTTCTTTATACCATTTCATGGAGGAGTGATTTTTTCTTTTTTCTTTTCTATTTATAAAGACAGACTCGGGGCATGGATATAATCACGGCTGCTTGCATCGATCGACGCATGGCACAACACGAAATTACATCAGATGCGTTTAGTCGCAGAGACCAGAAATATTTACGTTAATCAAAGAAATCAATATGCACCAATATGGCCAACAGCTGTCTTACGGATGTGTTTGTGTGATTTTTTTGTTTAATGTTATATTTTCGTTCTAGGGGAAAACTATTCTCGTTATCTTCCCCCCCCCTTCATACATAGGTGTGTGTGTGTGATTTTCTTCCTCGTTCTCTCTCTCTCTCTCTTTCTCTCTCTCTCTTTCGCTCGCTCGCTCTATTTTAAATGGGTGATCTATTTGTCTTGTACATTGCTAATGAACCAACAGTATATCAACTCGTAGTTCTAAGAAACTAGGTTTTTCTCGACATCATCTGCGTCATTGTAAAAGAACAAAAAAAAATGATGTAAGCAATGAATGCCGAAGAGAGTGAGGATAATATGATGCCAACACATTACAAGAGCTCAGAGTTCGATAATGGTTATACGGTGCGAGAAAAAGACAGACAAAACAGAAAGGAGAGAAGAAAAATGGTAAAAAAAAGAAGAGGAAAGAAAAGAAGAAAAAGAAAATAACAAGTAAGAAAAATAGTTAATAAGGAAGGAAAAATAAGAAGGAGAGGAGAAGAAGGGGAGAAGACAGAAAAATAAAATAGGAAAAGAAAAATGAAAGTGTGGAAAATAAGGTGGAGAGAAAAAGGGAAAATAAAAAGAGAAAAAGGAAAAGGAGTAAGAGAAACTATAAAGGAGAGAAAAAAGGATAATTTAGAAGGGGAAAAAGAAAAGGAAGAAAAGGTAAAGAAACTAAAAAGAAGGGCAAAATAAAAGGGGATAACATGGGAAAAAGATGAAAATAAACTAAAAAAGAGAGAAAGATAAAAAGTAGGAGAGAAAATAAAAAAACAACAAAAATAAGGAGAGAAATGGAAAAAGTAAAAGAAGAAGGTGAGAAAAGAAAAAAGTGAAGATTTAGAGGAGGGAAAGACACTCAAAAGGAAAGAAGAAGAAAAATGAAAAAATATAAAGCTGAGAAAAGGAAAAATAGAAAATAAGAAGAAATGAAAAAATGAAAAATTGAAAAATAAAATCAAAAAAAAAATTGAAAAATAAAATAAAATAAAAATTGAAAAATAAAATAAAAAAAATTGAAAAATAAAATAAAAAAAATTGAAAAATAAAATAAAAAAATTGAAAAATAAAATAAAAAAAAATTGAAAAATAAAATTAAAAAAATTGAAAAATAAAGTAAAAAAAATTGAAAAAATAATAAATAAAAAAAAATTGAAAAATAAAGTAAAAAAAAAAACATGCGAGTGTTTACGAAAGCAGACTATGAACGATTCGTTGATTTGCCGTTAGCAAACTCCTCAAACTATTTAATTTGTAATGAATTCGTATCTCGCTCAATGCTCCATATTTGTGGCTTTGTGCCAGACTAACATCACCTTTGATAAACACATCAGATTAAGAATTTGGTTACGCAATCAATCCTCTTTGAGCACCCCGTACTAATATATTTGCGTCTGACTAAGCTCAGATTTACGCGTCTCGTCTTTATGTAATTGTGGGTCTTATGGATAATTACTAATCTGTATTGAGTTTGGTCTTTAATACAGTCCCATGATTGTACTAAACCTAAGCTAAGCCCAATAAAGAGAAAACGGGTTGGAGAACGCGGAAAGGCGGTCTAAACAGAAAAGAAAATAACTTTGAAGAAGAAATGGTTAACGATGATGCAGAAATGCAAAGTTTACAAATTACAGTTATATTTTATTATTTTGTAGTTATATATTTTAACTGTTGTTTTTTGTGTTGATTTGGGGGTCTGGAGTTTAGTGCTTTACGCACAACCACATAAACTCGCTAAATGCTATTTAGTTGCTAATATCAACTCAATCATCCGAATGAACTGAGGTGAACAAAAAAAAGAGATGAGAACTATAGAGAGAGCGGGAAGAGAGAAAGAGAGAAGTGGAGGAAGTTGAAGAGAAATTGTAAAAAAAAAAAGAAGAGGAAAAACGAGAACGCTGTTGATTAACTTAAAGCGTTATGAGAAATACAACACCTTTTCGAAACCTTGACTATCAACACAGCACCCGCCACCGATCTGCTACCCAGCCACAACAGCGTCTATTTTAACCTCTACAAATTTTCCTTCTGCCATTCAACATTCAGTAATTGCATCAAAATCAATACCGACGTCTCATTCACTCACATTAGGACACTGCTATCACCCCATTGCTCATTTTCAACATAAACAGCACCATCTACAGTGCCACTTTAACTATTCTATCAACATTAATAGAAGAATAAACATGGCTGCTCTAACGATACCGTCCACATAACCACCCTAACTATACCATCAATATTAATAGAGCCATCAACAGGTCATCCAAACCAAGTCCTCAATATTAATAGTACCATCGTAATCACCACAACATTAACTTTAAGCGAAACATGACTATGGCCATTATGACAATAACATCAATATTAATGTAGCTATCAATATGGCAACTGTAACCATTCTGATCAGGACTATGAGCATCATCAAAATAGGCACCTTAGCTAAACCATCAACATTAATAGTACCAACTACATTGACACTTTATCCATTCTATCAACATTAGTAGAAGAATAAACATGGCTACTATAATGATAGCATCAACATACCCACCTTAACTATACTATCAACATTTACAGAACCATCAAAAAAATTCACTCAAACCAAATCATTAATATTATTAGTATCACCATAAAATCCGCACAAAAATATACCATTAACATTAAAAGAAATATCAAAATGCCTACAACGAGCATACCATCAATAGTAATGGAGCTATCTATATGACGATAGTAACCATTTTAATCAACCTGAACTTCCCCATTAAAATATCCACCCTAACACCAACATCAATAGAAACAGCAACACCAATACAACCATCAAAATGGCTACTCTAACGCTACCATAAACATGGCCGCCATATCCATACCATCAACAATAACAAAACCATCAATATGGCCACTCTGGCCATATCATCAACATTAAGAGAAGCATCAACAAGCTCATCCTAACAAAACCATCAATATTAGAAATCAAATAACCACTCGAAATATACCATCAGCATTCATGGTACGATCAACCTGTCCACAAGGAATTTTGATAGAAGGAGCGTTATAGCAAGACCAACAAGGCTATCCTATACATAGTACCAATATTTATAGTACCATCGACAAAGCCGCCTAGACTATACCATCAATATTAATAGCACAATCAACTTGATCAATTTAATCATACCATCAACAGTAACAGAACTAACAATATGACCATCCAAAGGATAACATCAATATTAACAGAACCACCAACATGCTCTCATGAAATATACCAAAAACATTAATAGCACTGTCAATATTACCACTCTAATCATTTCATCTATATTAATAGAACTCTCAACCACAACACCATACAGGTTAATAGTATGAAAGTTAATAACAAGTTCAACGAGGCCACCCTTTCCATACTATCAATATTAATCCCTATATTACCTTTATGATACATCTTGAAGTTAAATACATTTTCAGAGCGTTGCATCTTTATTCTCAGTCAGTATATACGCGTAGACACACACACATGTATTTATGCGTATGTATGTGTCTGCAAGTGTGTGTGTGCGAGCGTGAGTGTGTGTGTGTGTGTGCGTGTGTGTGTGTGTGTGTGTGTGTGTGTGTGTGTGTGTGCAGTTTGTTTTAAACATACAACTTAATGCACTTCAGAAAGTCGCAAGCATCAACAGTGCACCACGCCTAATTCCCGGAGGAAATTGCAATTGATATGTCCATAATGGCGCGCTTTGGTTGCTATAAGTTTTCGCGCCAGAAAACAGCATGACGCAATCTCGGGACTCTTACAATGGTCAATAACGTGGAATCTATTCTTCGAAAGCTAAGGATCATGCGGTGAATCTCTCACCGCAATCTCTGGAAACAATAGGCCATAATGCTGTGTTTGCTGAGTAAGTCTTCAGTTCTCGTTGTCTGCATTTGTCACGCTCTTCTGAAAGTGAGAGAAATCAGGAATTCTTGAAACATGACGTACTTTGTCTACATCCGGTTGAAATATGAAGATCGAATCGAAAATTAATGTCAGATAATTGAATACACTCGTTGAAAGTAATAGTAGTTTATAATGGAAACAGAATAAATGAACGCACTGACCCAGGTAGCCTCCCTCAGAGGGCAATGGATAGGGAATTCTTAGATCATTCTTAGATCATTATTACTGTCCTTATACCAAACTTAACTTTAGATGCATCGTTGTAAAGCAATGTTTACAAACCTGGTTTAGTAGATTATTTGTTTGTAGTGGATTCGAACCTCACAGAGTGATCCACAAATATAGCCTTGTGTTAGACTAAATTTAGCTCAGGTCACACATTTCATTACTACCATATCGTGAGTTTTGTACACACAATACAATAATAAGTGACTCAAAGTAAAGGGTTACTGCATGAGGTTGTTGACGGTAGATAAAGGTTGACCCTAGACCTAAAAAGGGTAAGTGAACGAGAAAGTGTCCCCTCGGAGTCACTTCCACAAAGTAGCGGTTCTTGGGAAAAGGCTGTTCGAATCTAACTTTCTTCTTAGTAGCGGAATACGAAGGAAATGGAGATGATTCGACTCTGTGTCCATGGCATGGCGGATCTTAGCTGTGAAGGCATGAAATGGTGTACCTAAGAAATGTAACATACCAGAACATTGTCCATGGAATAGCGGTAGTAGAAAAAAGCGAGCAGCTTTTCGCCTGTCAAGAAAGTGGTTGAAGAATGGATGTAGAGTAGCAATGGCGAGATACAACCGTAAGTTCTATGCTAATAGTTTCTTCTATCGCACTTCTCGCTTGTGGAATTCATTTTCGGCTTCTTGCTTACCAGTCAATTTTGATCTTCAAAAATTTAAATGTAATGTCATTAGTTGTCTTTTGTTTTCTTAATTCCAATTCTTTTATTGTTCTGTCTCCTTAATAGTAATTTTTCTCATATTCGCTTACACTCAGTACCCGCTTGCGTTTTAGCGTCTTTACTGCCTCGCTTGTGGTGAAATGATTGAAAATATAAATAAACTACTGCAGGGGTAGAATAAATATATCGTCCAAAAGCACATACATATAAATAAAAGAAGAAAGCCCGTAACTCGAATACTTATTACTTCCCTTTGTTCTGAATTAATTTAGACTAGTGAAAAGAGTGCTAAAATGCTATGTAATATCATTCCTCCTATATGGCCAGTCTTCACTTTCCAGTCTTGATAAAGTCCGAAAGTATCTACGCGGACGATGAATTGTTTTCCACCCTACAACCTCTTTCCCACAAACGAAACGTCGCAAGTCTCTTCCTACTCTATCGCTATTTCCATGGAAAATATACAAACGAGCTAGATTCCTTAGTTCCCACCAACTCTAACCATCCTGGCTAAGATCGACCACGACATTCCCTTCGCATTCCATTAGTAAGGAGTAAGTTCCGCTCTGATAGCTTCTTCACAAGAACTGTTGCTTTGTGGAACAGAATCCCAAGAGGATACTTTCCAGGCCACTATAATCTTATACTCTTCAAGTCTGGGGTTAACAGTTATATTTATCACATAAAGTGCGCCCTTTAGTCTTACCACTCACACAACAACCGCCTTCAGTAACCCTCTACCTCGATAGGCTCTTGGTCCCTGTATAAGAAGAACACTCATTGATAAAAAAAAAGAAATGACAGAAAATACTGGACAATTTCCTCAGTGAAGAAAAAGCAACATGAGGCAATAGGAATACCGTTCTACAGAAGGATGCTGAGCATATCATGAATGAAACATGGAAGCAACGAGAAAGTTTTAACGAAAATAGAAACATTGCAAAGAAGCAGTTTAGATATTTGGGACACGTAATGAGAAAAGAGGGCTTGGAGAATTTGAAACTCACGGGACATACCGAAGGTAAGAGAAACAGATGGAAACAACAAGTGACATGTCTAACGAGCTTGTTTTTATTGATTCATTCCCTTTTTTATGGTTTATCAACCTTTTGCAAGTTAAAGCCAGAAAGTATTTTTAGATTATAAGAATTTTTTTTGGAGATAAAAATTGATTTACGGATACAATTCTTACTCAATAGCTGGAGGAAGAAGAGGTGGATTCGTATCGTTCCCAAGGGTATTTTACGTATAAATGAATATAACGAACCCGGCTGGAATTAGAACTCAACTCTCTGATTTCTACTTCCGAGCCGTTATTCATTGCCCGACCCGCACCTTCCAAGCCGACAGCACCTGGTGGTCACCCACCTAAGCACTGACTAGGCGCGACGTTGCTTAAGTGATGTCACCGCTAAGCTAACGAGCTGAAAGAACAAGGGATGATAGTAAAAAGATTGATTAGAACTGTAAAGGAGAGGAAACTGTGGGAGATCCATGATCGTCACATCCGGAGAAAATCACTTTAAAAATGAAAATTATCTCCAGAAAAGCATCTCACCGTGGAGTCGAGTAATGCTAGAGTTGGGAATTCAATCAGCACCGGGTGCCCCTTGTAGTCGACATTAAATAATCAAAGGACGGTCATATGTCGTCAAAATAACCAGTAGAACTAGTATTTATTTTTACCCAGTTCTTTTCTTTTCTTTTTTTTTAATATAATTTATTCTCTGTGCGAGGAGTATTTCTTTAAGTTAAATCTGTTTTTCTTATTTTAAAATAAATAGCTGGCAATAAGTTTAAATGGAATTTTATTTAAAAATAAAAATGTCCTTTCTTGAACTTCACGCAATTCTCGTGACATCCAAAATGCAACAATTCCGGTACATAGCGACCGAGTGCTATTTTCGTACGAATACATTGTCGAGAAAAGGTAAGACAAAAACGAAGAGAAATATTAAAAATTAGAAGAGTAAACAAAGCGACTCCACCTGTGTTGCAAAGTGCAAAACCGAAAATAGATAGATAGATAGATAGATAGATAGATAGATAGATAGATAGATAGATAGATAGATTGGAATCTACTGAGATAGATAGATAGATAGATAGATAGATAGATAGATAGATAGATAGAACAGGAAAACACACATCGAGTTTCTTATCTTTAAATAAAACAAGACAATAGTTAAATTTGAATAGTAAAAAGAAAGGAAGATGAGAGACATCTTAATAATGTCTTCGTTGCCTGGGGTGGTCAAATTTTCTCAGCATGTCTGCTATTTATTCCTGGAATCTAGTGGCTGCAAATTATCTTGATGACATGATGATGACGAAAGGCAAAAGCAATGATGCTACTGATGATGAAGAAGATGACGGCACTCAAAATCATTTCACTCTCTTGATTCATGCAAACTGAATCACCACTTGTTCTATTATTAGAACAACTATGACGAATTATTATGAGTATTCGTGCGACAAATAAATGATGTATTTAACTGGCGATCGTGTGAAAGTAAATTTCCAGAATGTTCCAGCACTTTCCTGGGTATTCTTCTTCTTTCTTTTTATATGCCAAGTTCTTTCATGACGTAAACGATCATGGCTCTCCACCTCACTCTATCCCTTGCAGCTCTCAACAAGTTCCTTTCCTCTGCTAGCTCCTCCAAACCACGTTCTGTCTGTCATCTACTTGCTTAAACCCGCTAGGTATGTTATGCGTTGTTTTCCCTCGTCTCCCTTTTCCTCTATTCGACCCGTGAGTATCAAATTCTCCAAGCCCTCCTTCTTCATTATGTACTACCTGATGTTAAGTATATGCCTCCTCCTTGTTTGCATCCTCTCTAAGATATCGTCGTTGCTCATACACTCGGCCCATGATATCCTTAGCATCCTTCAGTGAGACCACATCTCTGTCGCTTCGAGGCTTTTCTTCATCTTTGAAAAAATCGTCCAATATTCGCTGCCGTAAAGGAGGACAGATCTCACGTAACAGCTCAGTATTCTTTGTTACCAAAAAAATCCTCTGACTCCCAATACTCTGGCCAGCTTTTGAAAAGCGTCCTTGGACCTCCCAATACATCTATGGATCCCAATGTTATCGTTTGAATTGTTTTAATTCTTACTCAGATTTTTATGCTTCTATTGATTTTAAAAGTACATCCAGAGCTCTTTTGAAGTACGAAAATAATGAGTTCATTTGGCGGGTTCATAGTATTTATTATTTCATACTTAAGTAGAACTTAAAACATTTTAGTAATTCTGACCCATAAGACCAATTGTTCACTCCTGAATTTAACATCATGGATTATTAATTATATTGGGGTGAAAATATAATTGTATATATATATATATATATATGAACGGCCGTCCAGTGCTTTCTGCATCTCGTTGAAGATTATTCTGTGCTCGATGAATTACTATATATATATATATATATATATATGAAGAAATATACTCTTAAGGTGTGCTATATTTATGGGATGAAGTGTCCAATATCAGAGATAGAGCGTGTGTAAATATAAAAGTGAATAATTGAAGTCAACACTTACAGCCAACAGGCTGTTTCATGCTAGACGCAATCGTCAGGCCACGAGTGTTCACTCGTAGCCTGACGATTTCGTCATCAGCAGTACGCATCCAAAACCGAGAATCGAACCTCAGCCATTTCGATACAAGGCAAACGTCATACCAACAGTACTACGGGTCGACACAATGCAGACGTCATACGAACGTATACTTGGATGAGTATCGCTGCGGAACTTAAGCCATTTGAAAACAGTTTTGTAAGTAAACACTTGCAAGACAGTAGAAAACACATTGGTAAATGAATCGTTATGAGACTTTGGAAATCACCTGGGTGAGTGAATTGTTGTCAGATATTTGAATACACCAAGATGAGTGAATAATTTCAAGACATTTGAAGACCACACGGTGAGGTAAACGTTGTAAGATACATGAAAACGCTCGGGTGAATTGTTGTAAGACATTTGCAAAAAACATGAAAAGAATTTGAAAAAACCTGGGTGAGGGAATCATTGTTATACCATTTGAAAACATTTCATTTAAATAATCGTTATAAGACGTATCACAACACATTGGTGATTGAATCGTTGTAAGAAATTAGAAAACCCCTCGGTGAGTGAATCGTAATGAGATCTTTGAAAACATTTGGGTGAGGCAATCGTTGTATGACATATGAAAATACCTGCGTGATTGAAACGCTGTATTTCATTGGAATACCTGGATGGTTGAAAAGTTATGACATTAGAAAACGAGTCAGTGAATCGCTGTAAGACATTAGAAAAACGTGTCTGTGTGAATCTTAATGAGATATTTGAAAACATTTGGGTGAGGTAATCCTTGTATGACATAAGAAAACGCCTGGGAGATTGAAACTTATGATATTAGAAAACGTCTGGGTGAGTGAATCGTTGTCAGATGTTAGAAGACCCCTGGGTGATTCAATCGTAATGAGATATTTGAAAACATTTGGGGGAGGCAATCGTTGTATGACATATGAAAATGCCTGGGTGATTGAAACTTATGAGATTAGAAAACTCCTGGGTGAGTAAATCGTTGTAAGATATTAGAAGACCTCTGGGTGATTCAATCGTAATGAGATATTTGAAAACATTTGGGTAAGGCAATCGTTGTATGACTTATGAAAATACCTGGGTGATTGAAACGTTGTATGACATTAGAAAACGCCTGGGTGAGTGAATCGTTGTAAGATATTAGAAGACCCCTGGGTGATTCAATCGTAATGAGATATTTGAAAACATTTGGGTAAGGCAATCGTTTTATGACATATGAAAATACATGGGTGATTGAAACGCCGTATGACATTAGAAAACGCCTGGGTGAGTGAATCGTTGTAAGATATTAGAAGACCCCTGGGTGATTCAATCGTAATGAGATATTAAAAACATTTGGGTGAGACAATCGTTGTATGACATAAAAATGCCTGGGTGATTGAAAATTATGACATTAGAAAACGCCTGTGTGAGTGAATCGTTGTAAGATATTAGAAGACCCCTGGGTGATTCAATCGTAATGAGATATTTGATAAAAATTCGGTGAGGCAATCGTTGTATGACATATGAAAATACCTGGGTGATTGAAACATTGTATGACATTAGAAAACGCCTGGGTCAGTGAATCGCTGTAAGACATTAGAAAACCCCTGGGTGATTCAATCGTAATGAGATATTTGAAAACATTTGGGTAAGGCAATCGTTTTATGACATATGAAAATACATGGGTGATTGAAACGCCGTATGACATTAGAAAACGCCTGGGTGAATGAATCGTTGTAAGATATTAGAAGACCCCTGGGTGATTCAATCGTAATGAGATATTTGAAAACATTTGGGTGAGACAATCGTTGTATGACATATGAAAATGCCTGGGTGATTGAAACGTTGTATGACATTAGAAAACGCCTGAGTCAGTGAATCGCTGTAAGACATTAGAAGACCCCTGGGTGATTCAATCGTAATGAGATATTTGATAAAAATTCGGTGAGGCAATCGTTGTATGACATATGAAAATACCTGGGTGATTGAAACATTGTATGACATTAGAAAACGCCTGGGTCAGTGAATCGCTGTAAGACATTAGAAAACCCTGGGTGATTCAATCGTAATGAGATATTTGAAAACATTTGGGTAAGGCAATCGTTTTATGACATATGCAAGTACATGGGTGATTGAAACGCCGTATGACATTAGAAAACGCCTGGGTGAATGAATCGTTGTAAGATATTAGAAGACCCCTGGGTGATTCAATCGTAATGAGATATTTGAAAACATTTGGGTGAGACAATCGTTGTATGACATATGAAAATGCCTGGGTGATTGAAACGTTGTATGACATTAGAAAACGCCTGAGTCAGTGAATCGCTGTAAGACATTAGAAAAACATGGGTGTGTGAATCTTAATGATTTATTTGAAAAAAATTGGGTGAGGTAATCGTTGTTTGACATATGAAAATGCCTAGGTGATTGAAACTTATGATATTAGAAAACGCCTGGGTGAGTGAATAGTTGTAAGACATTAGAAAAACGTGGGTGTGTGAATCTTAATGAAATATTTGAAAACATTTGGGTGAGACAATCGTTGTATGACATATGAAAATACCTGGGTGATTGAAACATTGTATGACAACAGAAGACGTCTTGGTGATTGAATGGCTGTAAGACATTAGAAAACCCCTGCGTGAATGAATCGCAATGAGATATTTGAAAACATTTTGGTGAGGCAACCGTTGTAAGTTTATGAAAATGCATGGTTGATTGAAACTTATTACATTAGAAAACGCCTGGGTGAATGAATCGTTGTAAGACATTGGAAGACCCCTGGGTTATTCAATCGTAATGAGATATTTAAAAACATTTGGGGGAGGAAATCGTTGTATGACATATGAAAATAACTGGGTGAGTGAAACGTTGTATGATATTAGAAAACGCCTGGGTCAGTGAATCGTAATGAGTTATTTGAAAACATTTAGGTGAGGTAATCGTTTATGACATATGATAATGTCTGGGTGATTAAAACGTTGTATAACATTAGAAAACGCCTGGGTGAGTGTAATAGTTGTAAGAGATTAGAAAACCCCTGGGTGAGTGAATCGTAATGAGATATTTGAAAACATTTGGGTGAGGCAATCATTGTATGACATATGAAAATGCCTGGGGGATTGAAACGTTGTATGATATTAGAAAACGACTGGCTGAGTGAATCGTTGTTAGGACATTAGAAAACCCCTGGGTGATTCAATCGTAATGAGATATTTGAAAACATTTGATTGAGGCAGTCGTTGTATGAGATATGAAAATCCCTAGGTGATTAAAACGTCGTATGACATTAGAAAACGACTGGCTGAGAGAATCGTTGTTAAGATATTAGAAAACCCCTGGGTCATTCAATCATAATGAGATATTTGAAAACATTTGGGTAAGGCAATCGTTGTATGACTTATGAAAATACCTGGGTGATTGAAACGTTGTATGACATTTGAAAACGCCTGGGTCAGTGAATCGCTGTAAGGCATTAGAAAACCCCTGGGTGAGTGAATCGTAATGGGATATTTGAAAACATTTGGGTGAGGTAATAGTTTATGACATATGATAAGACCTAGGTGATTAAAACGTTGTATAACATTAGAAAACGCCTGGGTCAGTGAATCGTTGTAAAAGATTAGAAAAGCTCTGCGTGAGTGAATCGTAATGAGATATTTGAAAACATTTGGGTGTGACAATTGTTGTATGACATATGAAAATGCCTGGGTGATTGAAACGTCGTATGACATTAGAAAACGACTGGCTGAGTGAATCGTTGTTAAGACATTAGAAAACCCCTGGGTGATTCAATCGTAATGAGATATTTAAAAAACATTTGGGTGAGAGAATCGTTGTATGACATATGAAAATACCTGGGTGATTGAAACGTTGTATGTCATTGGAAAACGGTTGGTTGAGGGAATCGTTGTAAGACATTAGAAAACCCCTGGGTGAGTGAATCGTAATGAGATATTTGAAAATATTTGGGTGAGGCAATCGTTGTATGACATTAGAAAACGACTGTGTGCGTTAATCTTTGTAAGGCTAGAAAATATGAGGGTGTTAGAAACGTTATAAGATATATGTAATCACACGCATGAGTGAATAGTTTCAGACATTTAAAAAAGCTGGAGGAAATAACCTACTAAAAGTTTGAAAGACAGTGGAAAAACACCTGTGTCTGTGAATCGTTATAAGATATTTCAAAACACCTGCGAGAGTAAGGCGTTTGAAAATACATTACTGAGTGAATGACTGTAAGCCATTTAAAAACACCTGGATGAGAGAATCATTGTAAGACATTAGAAAACGCCTGGGTGAATTAATCCTCATAAGACATTTGCATAAGTCGTTGTAGGGCATTTGAAAAATCTGGGCGGATTAATCGTTGTAAGACATTTGATAATACCTGTGTGAGTTTATCGTTGTAAGACATTTGAAAACACCTGGGTAAGTGAATCGTTATAAAACATTTACAAGAAACCTGGGTGGGTGAATCGCTGTAAAACATTTAAAAGCACCAGAGTAAGTAAATCGTTGTCAGACATTGGAAAAATCTGGGTGAATGAATCATTGTATGACATTTAAAAAACCCTGGGTGGGTGAATGGTTTTAATACATTGAAAAAACATAGAGGTGGGAAAACATTTTTTTAAAATCTGTGAGAGTAAATCGCTGTCAGACATTTAAAAAGACCTGGATGAGAGAACCATTGTAAAACATTTGAAAACACCTAGGAAGGTGAATCGTTGTAAGATATTTGAAAACACTTAAAATCAATCGTTAAAAGACAACTGAAAATACCTCTTATATTGAATCGTTTATGACACTTGAAAACTCCTGGGTTAGTGAATCGTTGTAAGTGATTTGAAAATATTTGGGTGAGTGAATAGATGTAAGAAATTTCAAAACACCAAGGTGAGTGAATAGTTGTAAGACATTTGAAAAGAAATAAGTAAATCAATAGTTGTAATACATTTGAAAACTCCTAGGTGAGAAAATCGTTGTAAGACATTTGAAAACACATGGGTGAGTAAGTCGCTGTATGACATTTGAAAACAACGCCGTGAATAGAGAGAATTGCTGTAAGACATTTGATATCTCCTGTGTGAGAGAATCGCTGTAAGACATTTGATATCTCCCGTGTGAGAGAATCGCTGTAAGACATTTGATGTCTCCTGTGTGACAGAATCACTAAGACATTTGATGTCTCCTGTGTGACAGAATCGCTGTAAGACATTTGATATCTCCTGTGTGAGAGAATCGGTGTAAGACATTTGATATCTCCTGTGTGAGGGAATCGCTGTAAGACATTTGAAAACTCTTGGATAAGTGAATATCTGTAACACATTTGCAAAAACAAGGGTGAGTGAATCGTTGAAAGACATTTGGAGAAATCAAGGTGAGTAAATATTTGTATGACATTTGGAAAAAGCCTGGTCTGTGAATCATTGTAAATCATTTGTAAAACGAGGTAAATGAATCGTTTAATAACATATGAAAACACCTTTGAAGGTAAATAGTTGTAAGAAATTTAAAAAGATTTGGATGAATAAATAGTTGTAAGACTTTTTCAAGCACCTAGATAAGTGAATCGTTTTAAGACATTTAAAAACTACTGGTTAGGTACATTTTCGTATGACCTTCTGGTCGAGTAAATAATTTTAACCTATTTTAATACACCTGAATTAGTAAATCTTTGTAAGTCATTTGAAAACTCCTGGGTGAGTGAATTGTTATAAGCTATTTGAAAATGCCTGGGTAAGAAAATCGTTGTATGACATTTGAAAACACTTGGGTGACTGAATCATTGTAAGACATTTGAAAAAAAACTGGTAAGTGAATCTTTGTAAGTCGTCTGAAAACCCTTATGTAAGTGAACCTATGTAAGACATTTAAAACACCTGCGTAAGTAAATTGTTGTAAAACACAGAAAAACTCCTGGGTGGGTGTATCTTTATAAATCATTTAAAACCCCGTGGTGACTGTATCGTTGTATGACATTTCAAAACACCTGTGTGAGTGAATCGTTGTAACTCGTTTGAAAACACCTGAGTAAGTAAATCGTTTTAAGACATTTGAAAACACCTGGGTGAGAGAATTGCTTCGATATTTATGTGTCTCCTGATTTAACAGAAAAGAAAATCATATACTGCATTTCCATCTACGGTTCGATCTGTTTTTTGTAAAGATCCATCTCATGCTGAGGAAAAATGTGTTGTTTACAACAATGTGAAGCAAAAAGCAGATCTGTATCCGGAGTAGTTGATGTTGCGTTTATGCTGAAATTGGAATTGCATTGTGTATTACGAGTTCCTTCCACAAAATGAGACGTTGAATTCGGACAAGTATTGTTACGATTTGGACCGGTAATAATAATAATAATATAACACATATGGTTGCTTCTTACCTAAATTAATTGTTAAAAAACATGTACATTTTTTATTGATGAATTAGTACGGGCTACAGAAAATATCCCGTTTTAGTACAATTGAGTTATTTGATCATAACAAGGTGAACATGTCTCCTGGAGGCTGGCGCATTTTGCAAAGGAGACACAATCATGGCTGAGTACCGAGAGGGTTGTTTTATTTTAAATATTTAGGGTGTGACAGCTATGATAACTTGGGAATCGCATCTACATAGTTCAAACCAGCCTCAATCGAAGACCGCCTCAGTTGAATGAAGGTCATATGAATCACAACAGTTAGTTGTGATTAATATGTTTGGCATAACCTTATCAGACTGGATGCCATGATGAGTATACTGGCTTCTCTTATACGTACCTCAGTACCATTCTGTTAGCGTACAGCTCTCTCTCTCTCTCTCTCTCTCTCTCTCTCTCTCTCACACACACACACACACTCAAGCACTCAGTAATAACAATATTAATAATTTGAATATTCCAGGCTGCTGACAACTTTTCTTTGTGATATCCCTGATTCTATTCCCCATGGTTCTATGAGAAACAGTAATTGGATATGACCTGTCATGAGAAGAAACAAAATGAAATAAATTCCTCGTCATGGATGACTTGAATCTTTTTACAAAGTATGATTCCTAAATTAACTCTTTGATTAATAATTCCTCCTGTTACTATGAAGATATCAGAATGAAATCTACGATTTCAAAATGTGTACATTTAACAATGAATAAAAGTCAAATGATGAATAGCCATGGAATTCATTTGCAATTCTTGATCCGCAGGAAACGTTACATAAATGTCTTAGCATTTCGACCAAGGGATTCCACAAGCGAGAAGTGCGAGGAAAGAAACTGATAGCATAGAAATTACGGTTACATCTAGCCAACTCAACTGTAAATCGATGAGATCTAGACGCCAGTCTAGTACTGTGATTAAATTCATAAAGTCAAGATGCAATAGCGAAAAGCTCATTCGAACAATCACCATGAAAGTATTTATAGAAAAGACAGAGAGAGGCAACTTTATGGCGGTGAAAAAGTAACTGAAGACGAGCCGCCAGATCAGGACCAATAATATTGCTGATTCTTCTTTGGATCTTATCAAGGAGCTATAAGTAAATAGCAAAGACACCAGAGCATGTGTGGCAGCAATATTCTAAGCATGGATGAATAGCAGACTTATAGATATATAAGATAAATTTTGGAAAGAAAAATTGTTTCGTACGGCACAGTGAACAAACTTTCTTAGCAAATGACCTAACAATTGATTCAATATAGAACATATACAACAGTAAGATACAATATGGCAATAGTAAGATACAGAGTTGCTATCTTAAGCTAGACAGAAGTGGAGGTAGTGGAAATGAACAGAGAAACAAGAAAATGGTCGGTCAAATTTTGTGCATAAGACCCAAAAGCAGGTGTGTTCAGAATATAAACATCTAGAACATTTGGTGGAAGCGAATTGATCAACAAAGAAGAATGTGTTGCAAGTGAATCATTGGATCTTTATCTTACAAGCTAACAGCATCAGTAGCAGGCAGAATTGAACAACATTAGGTTTAAGGCTCCAACTTCTAGATTCAGGATTGTACCACGGGAAAATAGCCTGGATTTGGTGGCATGGTAATTGGAAATTCAATCACTGGGCTGAGTAGTGGAGAGATATAATGGAGCAGTGAACAATCTGCACCCATATATTAAATAATGAATTCATTTCGAAATTCACCGAAGGCTACCCATATCAGCAGACCCCTGAAGAAATCCGAAGGGTGCAACTGTCTCTGCTACGGATAGTAAAACTTTGAATAAGGAGAATATAAAATAAAGAAAGAATATAAGGAGCTTATTATAACAGAGAAATTGTCTGCAAAAATAGTTCTGCATGGACAGTTTTAGTGGGAGACTGTTTTGACGTCCTCCATCTAATGAGGCTATTGTGGACTCTTCCACTTACTATAAAGTTGGTGGGAGAGGTAGGCCTCGGGGGAACAGTGATAGATTGAACGCTGGTCAAATGACACACACTCCAAAGTCGTGTAACACACTTCTGTTATAGTTACTGTTCAATACACTATTTATCAGCGACCTCTTGTTTTGTTATTCTTTAAACAATTACTTGGTCATAAAGGAGCCAAAGAAGGTCAAAGGTGACTCCGCGTGGAGCAGGTTAATGAAGAGAGTGTGCCTAAGACTAGACTCTAAATACAAATTAGTCGAAAAGACATATTTACTGTTTGGCAGAATGGCATAAGTGTGGGAAGAATATAGATATATATCTGTTGTGGTGTCCTCCCTCTAAAGAGTCTATGTTAGACTCTTCCGCCTACTATAAGATTAGTAGGACAGAAGACTTTGGGGAACAGTGAATGGATTGAGCGCTAGTTCATTCGATACACTCTTACTAGTCATATAATACTCTTCTGGTGTACTTAACCATTTACTTGGTCACAACAATATCATAAGCGACTGCGAAATGCTTACGCAGAAAGAGTACAAGCGGCCCCATGATAAAAATGTGTTTGTACTTCCTTTGGTATTTATGTCGGTAGTATGGATTCCAAGAAGTGGTACAAACATAAACCGGAGACGCTACTGGACAACATACATGTGGAACTCGTGTGGAACTTCACAATTCATCCTCACAGAGTTACGGAACACACTAAACCAAATATAACATTGGTAATAAATAGTTCTCCTGAATGTCTATTGGTATATGGGACATGCCTTTGTCATCATAACATTGCAACTCAACGGATTAGAAATATTGTAAACTACTCAGAGCGGTGGGTAGATGCTGCAAGAATGTGTAACGTATCAGACAAAGTTGTCATTGGCGCCCTGGGGTCGATTCCAAAGAATCTCCAAAAAACACAATGATTCTGTCAGAATCGCACCCGGCATAAAAACGTTGCATACAAAGTAACCATCTCAGGCATAGAAAACCCCCTGCGGAAAGCGTTTGTTCTCTGAAATCTTGAGACTTTGAAAGAAAGTCACTTAAAATTATTTCGGTTGTTTGAAACCATCACTGGAGAGATTTCAATAATATTTCGCGAAATACGATTTTCAAATGGCCGTGTTGGGTGTTACCAGTGTTGTTTTACCACATCCTTCTTCTTTCCCTGTTTCTGTTTGCTTTTGCTTTTGTGTTTTTTACTTTTACTTTTATTTTACCCATTACAAGGTCAAGGTAGAGAGTTAGTAAATTTTATGGTGTCAACCAACACCCGCTGACACTTTTGTAATCTCTACTTTCGTAATGCTCGTTGTAGTAGAGACTTTGTAATCGCAGATACAATAATAATAACACCGTTGGACAATACTAGTGTCAGACGGCTTCGAATATCACTCGCACTAATAGTACTTGCTCGATAATACTCGCTATAATAGTAATCCGTATAGTGATCCGAATAGAGAAATAGTATAGTGAATAGAGTAGAGAATAGCGGTCTGTATAGCAATAGAGGATAGAATAGAAATGGCGATCAATTAGACGTCACGCTACCTCCCATATACGCGTTTCCTCTATGGTAAGGTGGTCTACTAAATTCAATAATTGAATCGCCTGTGTTTGCTCACTGGCGATCCATGTTCAAACTCAAGTGTCGGCAGCGACACTTTATTCCTATGTAACAATAAATTATATTGTTTTATAGACGTAGAAGAAGGAAGTGCTGATTATGAGAATATGTAGTATAGATAACAGTTGACCGTAGACTTAAAGATATTAAGATTATTAATGATCGAGGAAGAATCCTATCGGGAATCTGATTGGAGTAGTGGCTTTGGCGAACTTCCTTCTTAACAATGGAATACGAACGGAATGTGGATGATTCGCCCTCATGTTTATGCCAAGTCAGATCTTAGCTGTAAAGATCTGAACTGGTTGATAAAAGAAAATGTAGCTCGTTGGAATATTTTCCATGGAAATAGCAATAGGGTAGCGAGAGGCTTGATATGTTGCATTTGGGTGAAAGAAGTTGTAGGGTAGAGAGTAACTTTTTCCATCACTTACTACAACTTGTTACCAGCTCATCTACTTCTATTCTCGCTTTGGTAGCTTGAATGGTGTTTCTGATTTTTTTTTCTTTTTGGTTACGTTACGTTCACCTAGTAGCCTTCATCAACCGGCCTCTATTTAACTCTGATTAAATTGTCAGATTCGTCTGGTTTTTTTTTTTTTTACAATAATCTGATGAAAATAGTGTTAAATTATATTTGTTTATTTGGAAGAATTATCTACCTTTTTATTTTCCGTTATCATTGTCTGCACCAACTGATTGATTCGGTGACTTGTTTTTTTATAGATTATCAACCTTTTTCAGGTTATTTAAAGGCAGAAATATTTTTAGATTGTAAGAATTCTTTGAGATAATAATGATTTACGAGTCCAATTTTTACTAATTAACCAATAGCTGTAGGTAGAAGAGGTGGATTCATACTTTTCCCAAGGGTATTTGCGAGTAAGTGAATATAACAAAACCAACTTGAATTTAGAACACGGTGTGTTATGTTTTTGCTCGATTATTTCTACATACAGTTTAGTGATGCATTATGGGTAGTCCATGGTATTGCATTATGGGTAGTCGCTTGAATTATTTTAACAGATATTGTGGTGGGCGGTAACATTTAGAATTGTTCTAGGAATTATTTAGTGGGAATAATTGTGTATCTGAATGTAGTTTCTTTTTTTTTTTTGATATTTGAAGTCTCGATGATTCCTTAAGATTTGTCTGAATCAAAGTATATTAATAATAATAATCATGATGATAATATTTTACGTGGATAACGTAAAATTATATGTAAGGAATCATCATGAACTGACGGGGCTTGTAAAGACTGAAAAATTTCGGTGATGCATGAAATGTGGGCGAGATAAATGCACAACGGCCACATCCAGGGGGAAAGCTTCTTATATAATATATATATATATATATATATATATATATATATATATATATATACCAAAGATCCTAATGTACAGCCAGTTAGATCAGGGTTACAGGAATGTAGGACGCCCATGTCTAAGATACAAAGACAAGCTGAAAAGCAACTTGTCAGCAGTCAATATACCACATGGCACTCTTGAGCGCTTAGCCTTGGAGCGGGTAGAATGGAGGTCAACGTGTTTTAGTGGACTCGGCAATTTTCAATCTCCTTATCTGAATCATCTTCAAGAAGCGAGAGCCAGATCTAAAAGGTCAGCCAATCTAACAGTGATCTCATCTCACGATCCTCACACTTGCTCCGTATGTGGTCTCCTTTGTAAATCACTAGCGGGTCTTAAATGCCACTTAAGATTATCGCACAAAATTTCATAACTGAATCAAGTAAGCTGTCAGATCCTCATACGTCGAAACCGACGGGAGAATCCATTATATATATATATATATTAGTGGTAAATATATATATATATATATATATATATATATATATATATGTGTTTGTGTGTGTGTGTAAATAAATTCCCAAGAGGATAGAATCCAGGTAGAACTCAATGTCCAGGACATAGTAAGAATATAATTAAAAAATGCTCAAACACTAATATTCCATGGTTACATGAAACTTTTAGTTGTGATCGGCCATTGTTCACGGGTATGTTATTAATAAATTATACTAAAACACTGCCATTAACTATGGTATTGGGCTCTTTTTTCACCGGCGTGGTGTGCCTTCGTAAATATTCCCTTAGGAGTTGCTTAATTTGTATATTATTTGAATTATATATATATATATATATATATATATATATATATATATATATATATATATATATATATATATATATATGTAATTTTTTTCGCGTAGATATTGCGGTTATCTCGAAAAGGAAGGTACTTACAAATAACTGGGTATGAATTTATTCTAAATCTATCGTTGAGGAAGCAGGTGTTATCATGCTCTTTCTATCAACACAGATCGAACAAAACAAGCAAATAGCCCAGACATTATTATCAAAGTCAGAAAAGAAAAAAAAACTTTGCACTGGTTGTCACGTACTTATCAAATTACAAGAACGTTTCTAAGCAAATACAAAAAAATTGGAGATGGAAATATGAAAAAAAAAATGTGACAAAAAACTAAAACTGTTGTGGTTGGAGCTTTGGGTCTGATAACGAAAGGAACTCAAGAACAAACCAGCAAAAAAATTTGCAGGAAATACAAACAATAGTTCGTACAAACACGACCCATATACAGCGAAGAGCTTTGTTCATTTAGGGTTTTTTTATTATTAATAAATATATTTTGTATAATTAAGTGCAAATATCAAAAACTCACATGCTTCGCTTGCCCTAGGGTTTTGATCCAGCATGCGATAAAACAACATTTTTTTGTTTTTTTATATTAATAAGAGAGGCCCCATAAAGGTAAAGCTGAAGGAATATCAGAAAGCCATAATTAGGGGCGAGACAATGAAATCAGACAGTTGAAGATTTATTAAGCGAAAAGAGTAATCAGCAACCTCTATGGAATGAAGTAAAAATACTACACAATGAGGACCAATGGAGAGCAAGACATCTGAAGTAATCAGGGCATATGATAGGCTATGATGGTCTCCTCAGTAGGCCTAGCATATAAATAAATAGTATATGGAAGCTATTAATTAAAAGAGACATGGCAGCAAGGCCTCAACAGCAGAAGCATCAAAAAAAGAAAACCAATAGAGTTTGCAACAGACAAGATAGAATACTATTAGTTTTAAGACACCAAGTTTGAATTTCCGGATTTTTCAACAGGAAAATAGTCTACTGGATTAAAACGTTGGTTCGTGAATTTGGTGATAGTAATTCTAAGTTCAATCTCTAGACCGGGTAGTACAGTGCAAGAAAAAAATAAATTGATTAATAAATATAACAAGACAAGATATTTCTGGGGAGCAGAATTAAGGGAATATACGGATCAATACTTGAAGAATGGTGTTATCTCTTGTTAATTTTCCCTCTGAAAGTTCTCCACTGCTTTAACCGGGTATTGAACTCACACTCTTTAGGTCCTGTCACTGGATCTAACCAACGCCTTTATCCACTGTGCCATGTGTCCTTGAGGACATCTCTGTATGAATTTCTGCCTTAACCGAGTATTGAACTCACTACCCGGTGAAGGCAGTGGATAACTTTCAGAGGGAAATTAACAGGCGATAACTGATGACTGACATCCATTAGACATGGCACATGGAACTAGAACAGTCTACCCCAGTGAGCGAAATAAAGGGTTCAGTTCGACATTCCAACCACCTGAAGAAGGCCGTAGTGTACAACGGCCGAAACGTTGTAATAAATATGGCGGCAAAGATGAGGGCAATAGTCCGAATAATGTAAATAAAGATTTACCAAATATTACTTGTGTAAGGAGTACCAGATGATCATAAAAATATGATAGTTCTGTTGATTGTTGTAATAGAGTAATTAAATTTGTCTTCATGGGCAACAAAGATTATTAACGTGATTAATTATTTAGAATGATATCGATTGTATAATAATGACGTTGCCAATCATGCTAATTATCATTGATTTGTTTTCATTCCGAACAATGCTGGTGCTAATCATGAGAAACGTGGTTATATGTTTCGAAAACAATGATATTCTTAACAAATATTATTATGATAATAAGATTTGGGGACCAGCAGCATTAACCTTTCCCTTAGATACGATTTAAATATAAGAATGGCAACGAATAAAGATCAAAGAAAAGATGATTTTCAAAGGAAAAACAAAGATGGTGATGTTTAAGAAAGAAAGGAAGAAAGAAAAAAGAAAGTTGATAAGATCTAGTAATGTTTAAGAAAGTAAAAACAGGAAAGAAAGAAAGATGATGAGAACTTGAAATATTTAAGAAAGAAAGAAAGAAAGAAAGAAAGAAAGAAAGAAAGAAAAAATATGATCAAATGTAGAAATGCTTAAAAAAGAAAAAAGAACAAAAGGTAGACGATAAGTTCTAGAAATATTTAAGAAAGAAAGAAAAAAGAACGAAGGAAAGAAAGATATGATAAAATGTAGTAATGTTTTTTAAAAAAAAAGAAAGAAGAAAGAACAAAAGAAAGAAAAAATATGATAAGATTTAGAAATGTTTAAGAAAAAAAGAAAAAAGAACGAAAGAAAGAAAAAAAAAAGAACGAAAGAAAGAAAGAACAAATCAAGAATTAAAAAAAGAAACATAAGATCTGGTAATGTTTTACAGAAAGAAAGAAAGAAAGAAAGAAAGAAAGAAAGAAAGAAAGAAAGAAAGAAATATGAGATCAAGAAATATTTAAGAAAGAAAGAAAGATGTTAAAATCTAGTAATCTTTAAGAAAGGAAGATCATAAGATCGTGTAATGTTTAAGAAAGAAATAAAAAAAGAAGGAAAGAAAGAAAATCAAAAGGAAATTGAGGAGAAAAAAGAAAGAAAAAACGAGACATTTATGCTGTTCTTGATTTTGGGTGGATGAGGAGATATCGTTGTTTAGATTCGAACTAACATTCCTGTCGGTGTTGTTATTACCACAACGTTTCTGCAATTGTGCACTCAGACCTTCTTCAGATGCCACTTGATTCGCTAACTTTAGTGGAATTTGGAAGTGAACCATTTATTTAATACACGGTGGTTGATTATTCTCGTTATGCTGTCCATGCCTGGAGGGGGGATATCTTTTCCTTGTCTTTTTTTTTTTCTTTTATTTATTTTTTTTTCTTCAGTTATTGCTCTGTTTAAGCCAGCCCAGGGACTGAACTCACAATTACCAAACTCACGATCCATCTCTTTAATCTACTGGACTATTTCCCCGTGTGGCTGCACGAAGCAGAGAAGATGAATGGAATCCGAAGAAAATGAAAAGGGAAAGCAAAGAACAAGAGAAAGATTAAGGAATCGAAGAAACAGAAAGAAAGATGAGGAAGAAAGCGTTAAAATGAAAAGAAATAAAGAGAGAGAAAAATAGAAAGAAATTGGCACATCAAAAGAATGGCGACCATTTGAATGAACAAAATAAAACGAAAGTGAATTAAAAAAGGTAGTATACGAAGGAAGGAAGGAAGGAAGGAAGGAAGGAAGGAAGGAAGGAAGGAAGGAAGGAAGGAAAGAAGGAAGGAAGGAAGGAAATGAAAGAAAGAAAAATGAAATGATTGATACGGAAAATAACGAGAGAATGACTGAAAGGAAGAGATGAGAAAGAAAGAAAGAAAGAAAGAAAGAAAGAAAGAAAGGAAGGAAGGAAGAAAGAAAGAAATGACTGTTAAGGTAAATTATTAAAGTATGAATTATTGTAAGAAAGCAAAGGATAAAGTCAAACAAGAAAAAAAGAAAAAAGAAAGAAAGAAAAGAAAAAAGAAAGAAAAGAAAGAAAGAAAGAAAGAAAGAAAAGATGAAATGATTGATTGAGAAAATTATGAATGAAATGAATGGATGCCGATGAAAGAAAGAAAAAAGAAAAGAAAGAAAGAAAGAAAGAAAAAAGAAAGATGAAATGATTGATTGAGAAAATTATGAATGAAAATGAATGGATGCCGACGAAAGAAAGAAAGAAAGAAAGAAAAAAAGAAAAAAAAAGAAAGAAAAGAAAGAAAGAAAGATGAAATGATTGATTGAGAAAATTATGAATGAAATGAATGGATGCCGACGAAAGAAAGAAAGAAAGAAAGAAAGAAAGAAAGAAAGAAAGAAAGAAAGATGAAATGATTGATTGAGAAAATTATGAATGAAATGAATGGATGCCAACGAAAGAAAGAAAGAAAGAAAGAAAGAATGAAAGAAAGAAAGAAAGAAAGAAAGAAAGAAAGAAAGAAAGATAACGGTATTTATTTAATAAATAAACTAGAAGAAACTAGAAAATGAATGAAAAATGACTTAATAAAGGGGGGTAGTTTTATGAAAGAAAGAAAGAAAGAAAGAAAGAAAACCATGTTTATAAAATGAAAAAAAAAGATTTAAAGTAACTAGAAAATTAATGAAAAATATTGTAATTAGAATAAAGGGGGATAGTTTTAAGAAAAAAAATAAATCAAGAAATCAAGAAATGGAGAAAGAAAGATTACGGTGTTTATAAAATAAAAACTTTTGCATTAAGGCTAAAATTAGAAATAGACTAAATACATGAAAATTTTAATAGTTCTAAAAATGTAAGAAACAAACAAGCAAATGAATGCATTCAAAAAATAAGGAATTTTATCGAAAGAAAATATTTTCAAAGAAAACAGAACTCTAAATGAAAATAATTGCGATTGAATTAAAAGAGTTTCAAATAAATATCAATTCACCAGAATTCAATAATAAGAATACATAAGTATTGCTGGTTCTATGATTTTGTTTAGCGGCATATCAACACCTCAATGGGTTATTTAATGTCGAAATTTAAATACTTTAAAGACAATTTTATGGCTTCAACTAAATATATCTTAAACGCGATTGTATACCTTCAGCTACAGATAAAATGTATTTTTGGTAATTTTGCTAAAAATATGTATTGTTGTTTCTTTGAGTATGCTTAACGGCATATCAACATCTCTATGGATTATTTAATGCCGAAATCTAAATATTTTGTACGTAATTTTATGATTTTAACTACAAATATTCTGTACATAATTCTATACTTTCGGGGTAAAGGTATGTTTTCTAGACACAGTTTTTAGATCATAACATGTGTTATTGATAATTTTACTATAAAAATATTTTTTTAAAAATTTGCATTGATTGTCATTTTGCTATGTAAATGCATTGTTGGTAATTTTATTATAAAATGTATTATTGGTCATTTTGCTATAAATATGTAGAGTTGGTAATTTTTTCACATCTAAAAATATATTGCTGGTATTTTTACTATAAAAATGTATTTTCATACTTTCATAGTGCCTTATTGTTGATTATGGGTTGACCATTTGGCCATAGCTGTGACCCTAACAAGTGCTACTATTCCGTGTCATGGGTGGACCTGGGAACAATAATAGGTAAAAAGGTAGTTGGCCGCTCTTCAAAATCTGCATTCTCCCGATCACAGGCCATGCTGCCGGATTTAGTTTATCATCATACCCAGGACACAACTCTGTAATGTAAATGACTATTTGTCATGATACAAAAAAAGATTCTCTGGTCACAACGAAGACGAATAAAATGTCGTATACCGTGACACTGAAAATGACAATGACAACGTAGATAGGAAAAATCATTCGGCTATCCATTGCTACGAAAACGACTATCCTTCTTTACAAAAAACGACAGAGAAATAAGAAAAAGTGAATATGACATTATGGGGAAGGTAAGGAATAAGAAACTACAAAAGAAAGAAAAAAAAGGTGGTGACGAGAAGGGATGGATTCAAGAAAATGGTGGGTAGGGAACAAAACGGAGTAGAGAAACGTTCAGGAGGAACAATGGACTCTCGGAGGGCAAGCTTCATTTCCGTCGCCCCCACCCCCCAATTCTTCAACCGCCCCCTAACACTACCCAATACTCGTGAAGCCACTGTGTATCAGTCTGCCAACTCACCTATCGAATAAACCAGCCTACACCGGAAAACTTGTGAATATTTATAAATTGGAAATAGTTTCCTGTTTAAGTTTCTGATGTAGGTTGTTGTCAGCTCAGGCTCGCGAAAATACAAATGACGTAAAAACGCAAGGAGATAGAGAGAGAGATAGAGAGAGAGAGAGAGAGAGGACTTTCCAAATTTCGAAATCCTTTTACCAGTCCTTCCGATGTCTCCCTCTTTTCTCTCTCTCTCTCTCTCTCTCTCTCTCTCTCTCTCTCTCTCCCTCTCTCTCTTTTCTCTCTCTCTCACGCGCGCTTTCTGTCTGTCTGTCTCTCTCTCTATCTCTCCCTCCCTGGTTATTTCTGGAATGAAATATCCGATTGAATAAGTTGACGGTGGTAGCAGCAAATAAATTTGGGGGTTGTCGAATCGGGTTGTTCTGTCCCTGGCGGTGTCTGGCAATGAATATTCTCCAAGATTTAAGAAGCTACACATCTAAAACTACAATATCTGCACTTTCTTTGTTTCTTTCTTTATTTATTTATTTATTTATTTATTTCTATCGTTTTTTCTTTTTCTCTGTTTCTGTTTTTATTTCTTTCGTTCTTCCTTTCTTTCTTTCTTTCGTTATTTCTTTTGTTTTTTTGTTTTGTTTTGTCTTTATTTCTATTTATTTATTTCCTTTCTTTCTTTCTATCGCTGTCTTTTTCTCTCATTCTGTTTTTATTTCTTCCTCCCTTCCTTTCTTTCCTTCTTTGTCCTTTTTTGTCTTTACTTCTATTAATTTTCTATTTCTTTTTCTTTTTCTCTCATTCTGTTTTTATTTCCTTTCTTTCTTTCTTTTTCCTTTTCTATTTTTCTTTTTTAGCGTTTGTCTTTATTTCTACTTGTTCTTTTCATTCTCACTTTTTTCTTTTCTTTCATTCTGTTTTTCTATTTGTCTCCCTTTTTCTCACGTTCATTCTTTCTTTTTATTCTTTTCTTTATTTCTTTTGTCTTTATCTTCTTTCTTTCTTTCGTTTTTTTTTTTTTTTCATTTTATTCTTACATTCTTTCTGTCTTTCTCGCTTTGGTAGTATTCTTTCTTTCTTTCTGCTTCTTTCTTTCTTTCTTTCCCATTTTTTCCCGTTAAGTATTTGTTCTCTCTCTTTAATTCCACTTCGGATGGAAAATGTTCTATTCGTTTGTCTCTCTTTCCGTCACATTCTCTCTCTCTCTCTCTCTCTCTCTCTCTCTCTGTTAATATTTAATGACTTAGCTAAATCTGCACATGATTACAATTGTGGATCGCCTAATTCTTAAAAGATGTTCTGATATTGAATGGTATTATAGGCCGTTTCCTTATAAGGAAATATTTGGCCTTCATTGATAGAACATCCAGTACCTCTTTCGGTTGAAATTTATAAATGTTTCTATTAAAACAATTATTCAAGAAAATACATGCTTCAAGTCCACTAACTGTTATTGCTCTTTCATTGATAAGCTATTCCCACCTAAACTTTATGTTCGAATGTCGATATGTTATTATTTGCTCCTCGATGTACGTATGCTATCCATTTCAGTTATTGCTGCTGTTGAAAGTCCTCGAGTGATGTGGTTCTGTTATTTGGTAGATATAGGTGATTAATGTTGTAACCTAGAGAAAGTTACTGAATAGAATATTAGCCAGCGGCAAATCCGCCCTTCGACATAGCCTCGTCTGGGGATCCTCTCTGCCCGGAAGCGGAGAGTTTGACCAGCACAACTGAAGACGAATTTCCAAGTGCAGGATATCTACCAACCGCCCCACGTGGTCAGATGTGGCACAAGGCCCAATTTAACGTGGGGTATCCGAGCCCGTAGGCCCGGACAAAAATTCCCGTAGACCACATATAAAACGGGGTTGGGTATCTGTTTCCCAAGACGAGACGCTGCCCTTCGACATATCTTCATCTTGTGATCCTCTCTGCCCGGAGGCAGAGAGTTTGACCAGCATAGCTGGAGACGAATCTCCAACTGCAGACCAACATACACTATTTACTACTGTATGTGAATGAGGACATACCTATTATCGTTCGTAAGTATACTACAACAGTTAAATACTTTCTTTTTCCTTTGTATCCATAGATATTAGTGTTTAATACATCTGAAAACGGGATTAAGGACAGGCAGAAAAGAGGGGGAAACATGAAGTCTCCTTGAAAGATTCCTCGTCGGATATTCAAACAATTGAAAATAGCAGTACTTTTAGTGTGATTTAGGTATAATGTGGTTTTCCACAGTCCATGCTATATTTAAGGAAATTTACTCTCACCGAGGAGACATTGTACATTTCCAAAGACTTAATGATGTAGAGTGTGGTATACTATCAAAGGCTTTATGGTAATCTTCTTCTTCCTCATTATTATTATTATTGTTATTATTATACGTTCTTTCGCCCTGTTTTCGTTTTGAACCGGATATCTTACATTGTGTCTTGTCCATCAAGTCATACGATCAGAGACAGATAACAACTATCCCAGAATATTTGTTGTACCAAGCAGCAAACATGATGGGATATTAAGATTTCTTCCGATTTTCTCAAAGAAAGACTTAGGTGATATAAACTTCAATATTCAATGATAACGGTGACTACATTGGCCTGAACGTCCCATATTCTGGCAACTTTAATCCAGAGGCCGAGTTATTTCTTAAATTTGTCAATTTCTTTGACTATGATATTATAGTCACCAGTAAAAGCCACGTCGACGAGGCAATATTTTCTTTGTCATCAACATTGATGCCTGGTTTGGTGGATGTTGTGTCGGAAACCTACCACCCCTCTTGAAGATGAACTTGTCTGCGTCTGTGAACAGAGACTTTAAATAATGAGAAGATAGATAGACAGAGAAGTTCTTAACTGAGCTAGTTATTGACTACTCAGGCGATTTCTGTACCTTTTTACCAACCTATTAAAACCCTTTTTATTGTTACGTGTTATTTAGCGTTTGTCTCTACTAACCCCAAATCAACATCATAACAGTGGACTTAAGAATTTCGTTTGTTTAGATGATGAAATCCCACAAAATCTTGACTTAGTCGCTTTTTATTTTTATTTTCTTTGATTTCTGGCGTTTACACATTTCTTTCCGGGTCCCGTCCAGGGAACTAAGGTTAGAAATGGCATCATGACACTTTCCACTGGCAAAAAAAAATTACATAGATAAAGCCTTTCTTAAAGTGTGGGCTGTACTTGTCAGAACAAATTTTTGTATCTCTTTGAGGCATGGACTTCCAGGAATCCCTTCAATTAGTCTACTGCAATATTTTCCAGCAAGTCTTAGGGCTCCAACTACAACAGGGATTGTTGATGTTCCCATATGTCACCTTTTCGAGATTTCTATTTAAAGGTCCTTGTATTTTGTCAGCTTTTTGAATATCTCCAAAGTTACATTGCAGTAAGCAACGACTGCCATATCAACAATGAAGCACCGTTTTTGTTTGTGGTCTTTAATAACAATATCTGGGCGGTTGGCTTTGATTGTTCTGTCAGTGTGTATTGCGTAGTCCCATAGAATTGTAACAGGTTCTATCTCCGTAACCAGGTCTGGGTTGTGTTCATACCATATTCTTTCAGTTTCCTTCCCGTAGAAGTTGCAAATTTTCAGTGCAGATATTGGCCCACTCTGTCATGCCGGGTTTTATTATTATTATTATTATTATTATTTCCTTTGATTTCTGTTGTATACACATTATCTTTCGGGTTCTAACCAGAGACCTAAGCTCAGAAATACCTTCATATCTTTTCCACTGATTATTTTTGATAATAAGAAATAAAATAAAATATCACACACATTTTACATAGAAAAAGTTATTATTATTATTATTGTTGTTGTTGTTGTTGCTGTTGTTGTTTACTACGTTTCCTGCTTTGTATCCTGTAGAGCCGAGCCGAAACTATGGGCCTTAGACCCTATAGGAGAATTGTCATTTAATTAATAGCACTTTTCTTAGTATATGTTGATGTTACTTGGGACACTGTTAGTAAAATTGTCCATTTCTTTTCTCACGAGGCCCAGATCTCCGATTACTATTGGTACAGTCTCAGTCTTTATTCCCCACATCCTGTTAATCTCGATCTCCAGGTCTTTGTATTTGGACAATTTCTCGATAATTTTCATGGAGGTGTTTCTTTCAGATGGTACTGCTATATCAATAAGCATACACTTCCTGAATTCCTTGCTTTTTATGATAATATCAGGTCAGTTGATTTTTATTTCCCTGTCATGTCCCAGAGCATAGTTACGTCGTTATGTTCAGTAACTGTGTCTAGTTGATGGTTATACCATCTCTCAGTCGTTTCGATTTTGTGCTTCTTTCATATCTTCCAGTGCACATATGTCGCTACCTTATGTCTCCGGGTATATTCATTTTTTCGCCAGTTCCGGACATCCTGGGATAATAATATGGTCGACAGTTCCATCATATTTTCCGCAGATCCTGCATTTCGGGTTAGTTACAACCTTGATTATGCGAGAATGATAGGATCTGGTTGCGAGACTTTGGTCCTGAGCTGCAATAATTAGACCTTCTAAGTCAGTTTTCAACCCGCTGTTCCTCAGACATTCATGTGTTTTATGTTGGTCCACATCTGCATCTTTCGTTGTTTTTATGTTTTGGAGATAATAATGAATCACTGATTCAGGTTTTAATAATTAACCAATAGCTAGAGGGAGAAGAGGTGGATTGTACTTTTACCAATGATATTTGAGCGTAAGTGAATACAATGAACCCGACTGAAATTCGAACTCGATTCCAAGCCAATAGGCATTACATCACCGGCATATCCAATACTAGCAGTAGAGCCCGGCGTTGCTCGGGGATGTAACAGTAAGAGATAGATCAAGTATCGACCATCATAAAGACTGAAAAATAAAATTGACGAAGATTATTTTTTAAGGTTGACGGATATGCATGTCTTAATTAGTTTGTTTTTTTTTTTGTTTTTTCTTTTTTACGAATTGGTCAAACCCAAACTCAAACAAAAACATTGTTTTCAATCGTTATGAGTCTACCGATTGAATAGAATTTTATTATAAACAAATGTCTTGTAAATGGAATTTTTAAAGCATTCTGAATGTAAAAATAAAGAAAAAAGTGTGCAAGACAATAAGAAACACTATCTGCCAAAAAAAAGTGAAGTTTTGTTGAAATCGGTTGAAAAATGTAGGAAATCCGATCCCATATATAAACGAACACACACACACACACAAATAACCTGGGTTTTATAAGTATAACTCGATATGAGTTGTCCCCCTTTCATTCTCGCGACAGCGATGCCTCTTAATCGTGTTTTCAAATTGATTTCGTGCAAAAACAATTGTGTTTTTCCAATTTTTGTCAATGTCGGAACCACCGCAATGTAATTTTACGAAGTCCTGTGAAGTTTTGTTGAAATCGGTTGAAAAATGTAGGAAATCCGATCTAATATATAAACGAACAGACACACACACACACACACACAACCTGGGTTTTATAATAAGTATGATTATAACCCAAATCTCCCATCTGACCAGGTTCGATGTGGATTACGAGAACGTACGAAAACTGTTGTTTCAAGGTGAGACTCGAGCTGAAAACTTCATCCTTAAAAGGAATTCTCTACACTGGTCCATGGTGTTCTCCTATTGCTCCCTCTCAGGATCAAAGTTATATACTTTGTATTTCGTATGTCTTCTGTAGGTTTCCAAAGATGCCGTGGCTAGATATCTTATCCTGATGAGGATCTGCTAAACATGAAGTCGGAAGACAAGTGATTTGAACTCATATTTATTTATAATCTATTACCGCTTTTCTAATGATAATTACACATTGCTACGTTAACCTCATGTAATTTCCTGACCGACGTGTTTTTTTAGTCGTAAACGATTATACACACACACACACACACACACACACACACACACAGATATATATATATATATATATATATATTAATTTAAAGAAAAATAGACTACTTTTAAGGCTCCATTGTAATAATTTATTTCACCAGAGACTTTTATTTTTTCCCTGGATCTTCAGATATCACTTTCGTTTCACCTTTTGAAAGTGATGTCTGAAGATTCAGGGAAAAATAAAAGTCTCTGGTGAAATAAATTATTACAATGGAGCCTTAAAAGTATTCTATTTTTCTTTAAATTAAATTATTCGCTCTGAATTAATATTGAGCTCTCAGGATTTCATACTCCTTGAGATTATCTATACGGATTATCAAGTTTTTCGTTACTTAACTCTATATATATTCTCCCTCTAATAAGGCTATTGTGGACTTTTCCACTTGCTATAAAGTTAGTAGGAAAAGTAGGCTTCGGGGGAACTCTGGTAAACCGATACACACTCCCAAATTGTGTAACACACTTTTGTTGTATTTACTGTTCAATATACTATTTATCTGCAACCTCTTGTTTTGTTATTTCTTAACTATTACTTGGTCACAACATATATATGATAAAATAAAAATGATTTTAATAAAATAATAAACTTTTTATATATATATATATATATATATATATATATATATATATATATATATATATATATATATGATAAAAATATAGTTTTAAGGTATGCTATATTTATTGGTTAAAATGCTCAATATCAGGATTACAGAGTATGTAAACATAAAATAGACATTAAAGTCAACACCCAGTCGTGACAGTCTGTTCCATGCTAAACACAATCATCAGGTCATGTGCGTTGCGTTTTTGCCCGACTATTTATATATACAGCTCAGTAATGCATTCTATTGTATTGCATTGTGGGTAGTCTATTTTATTATTCTAACGGTTATTTTTATAGGTGGTAACGGTTTCGAATTATTCTAGGGGTCATTGAGTGGGAATAACTGTGTGTCCGAATGCAGTTTTTGGTTATTTATACTGTTGTTAGTCAACATCTTATTTATTATTTATTAGTTTATTGTTCCTTGTTATGACTACTTTCTCTCGTGCTTATTTATTCTTACATGGTTTGTATATATATATAGTCATCCACAGATAGACTGTTTCGCTGTATCACAGCTCCTCAGTGTGGCTAGACATCCGATTGCTTAAAGCCGGGATCGAAACCCGACTGATTCGACCCCAGCCAGATATCTTACTCCTAGACCACCGTCTTACGAAAGGAAGGGAATTTTTAATGTTATTCCTCTGTACGAAATACGCCAGCGGCTCGGAGAATTCGTACTTGAAGAATAATGTTTAATAGCAATAGAAGCCACTGTTTTTAAAAACCCCTTTCTTTCGAGAGCACAACTGGGTTTCCGGGAGCATATATATATATATATATATATATATATATATATGACTGAATAAATTACAGACATTATGTCTGCTTATTTTTAACAAAATCCGATGATGAAATCTTGGAAGAAGATCGAAATTACTTGGGAAATGAAAATAAAAGAAATTTAAACATTTCTCTCATCCTTTAACGTCAATACACGGAAGGTTATTTGTGAGTATGAACGGATATTGTTAAAAATTATTCAGCCAGACATGACACCGAAAAGAGAATTTGCTGCCTAAATACACAAATATATATATATATATATATATATATATATATATATATATATATATATATAATTATTTTTATAAAAAAAAAATTTATAACATAAGTATGTTATAAAATCACTACAAAATAGCCATTTTGTTTCAACACACTCTGTGTCTTATCAAGTGATCTATTGTTGGTTATTGAATTCATTCCGTATATACCAATTATATACTTGTATATATATATATATATATATATATATATATATATATAGGAAGAGAGAATTAAATATGGGAGAATGTTTAGTATGATGAATACAAATCTTGAATTAACAACTCTACGGACAGAACAGACCTAAGTTAGAGACGGTCAGGAAGGAATATAAAGAATATATGTCAATGCAGCAATAATCCAAATATAGAAAGAAAAAGGTCATTTTCAGAAGGAATAATAACATGAAAGAAACTTAACAAAAAAAGAGGAACGAAACTTAATAACTGCTGCACTACGACTGTTGGAATCCTATAAATGAAATACGAAATTTCAACTTTTCTTATTAATAACTGCATTGTTTATTTCCAGGTAAACTGACATCTGTTTGTCCAAATAAGACTCTTTATCTTGTTGGTCAAAATGTCATCAACAGCTGATATGATGTCATCGTTCCCAGGAAAGTGTTTTTTTTTCATGTTGGGGAACAGATGATAGTCAAGACAGAAGAATACGGAGGGTGATCATCCAGTTCAAAGCTACATTCACTCAGATCAGCCATTGTAATCAAAATTGAAGCATCGTCTTGATGAAACAAGATCCCTTGTAAGTCGCTGCTTGTTAATTTAGATGTCTTCTTTGAACAGTCAGATGTCAGTTTTCCTGTAAATATACAATGCAGTTATTAATAAGAATAGTTGAAATACATGCATGCAAGATTCCACATATCTAGCGTTATTCTTTTGTAGTCCAGCAATGAACTTTTCAGCCCACGCTCATATGTTAAAGAATATGCTACAGAATAGGTTGTCAACTTTTGTATTATTTAACCACCCGTTTTGGTTTATATAGGTGTTATTATGAAATGGACAAAGTCCGACAATTATTTTAAGACATTTTTATGTTTATACATTCTTTTAATAGATACAAATATTTAAGCAAATGCTCTGTTTATAATAAACAGTATTAAACAACATTTACCGGCCTGAATTTCCAGAAATTTTCATAGAAAATATTCGTCCATTATTTACATTATTCGGACTATTGTCCTCATCTTGTACGCCCCGGCCTTCTTCAGGAACTGAAACCTTTATTTCGCTCACTGGGGTAGACTGTTCTAGTTCCACGTGCCATGTTTGATGGTTATCTCCTGTTAATTCCCCTCTGAAATTTCTCCATTTTTGAACTCACACTCTTTGGGTCCTGTCACTGGATCTAACCAACGCCTTTATCCACTGTGCAATGTGTCCTTGAGGACATCTGGGTATGAATTTCTGGGTATTATAAACCTAATGTCTTCAGCCTCTTTTTTTACCAGTGCTCATATTGCAATTTTGCTGTTATCATTGCATGTTTTTATCAGAGCTCATATTGCAACTTTTTGTTGTTAACATTGCTTTTGAGCAAAATAAAGGGTTCAGTTCGAAATTCTAACCACCTGAAGAAGGCCGGGGCGTACAACAGCCGAAACGTTGTGATAAACATGGCTGCAAAGATGAGGACAACAGTTCGAATAATGTAAATAATGTACATAATACCTCATCTCAGAAATATAGACAGACCCAAAATATTAGTCCTCCGACAGGATTCGAACCTGTATCCTATACGGAACCGTCATTTAGCTAACCAAAAGCTCCTCTGTGGCCAAATTGGTAAAGGCACGTCAAGCTAAATGACAGTTCCGTATAAGATTCAGGTTCGAATCCTGTCGGAGGACGAATATTTTCTATGAAAATTTCTCGGACATTCAGGCCGGTAAATGTTGTTTAATACTGTTTATTATAAACAGAGCATTTACTTAAATATCTGTATCTATAAAAAAGAATGTATAAATACGTGTTATTATATACATCATCATATCTATTATGCCTTGGCTCTTTATTTATGCGCTGTTTTGTTCATTTGATGCTAGATCCAAGGATTGAACTCACTAACTGATCCAAGGATTGAACTCACAATCTCTAACTGGTGTATGTTAGAGTATTTTAAGTTCACTTTCATATGGTTTCGACATTTAGTTGCCATGTTGGGTTCGTACCGCTTTTCATAATCGATTATTTCATTTTTGAAATAACTGTAAATATACTGTAATAAAGAAAAAACGGTTGAGTCTATAATAATAAATAAAGGTTGTGTCTATAATAATAAATAAAGGTTGTGTCTATAATAATAAAAAAAGGCTGTGTCTATAATAATACTTCTGTTAACCGAGAAAAGAACAGTGGTCCATAATAATAAAAGGCCTATTGACATTTACTCAAAAATGAAATGCTAAATTATGTAAACATTTGTTTGATTATTAATGTTGAATTATGTACGGGCTGCCTAGTGATGATCGAAATCACAACCAATAGTAAAGGTGACCCGGGTTAGACTCAGTAACCAATACGCAACGCAACGTAATACGTAAAGCTAGAGCTAATAAAATAATAATAATAATAATGTTGATTTGCTGTACATATTTACAAAAGTTAACTTCTCTCTGGTATAAGGCTACAGTAGGGAAACAATCAATATGATGATCGAACAGAGAAAATGATGCTCTCGAATAACTTGTGTACAATCTTTTATAACATACATTGTACACGATGTATCACTGTGTATTTATGCATATACAAGCGTGCATACGTTTATGCGCAGATACATATTCATATATGCATTCAGTTGTAATATATTCATTATCTACACAGTCGTATGTATTCTCTATACAAAATCAAATGAAGAGATAGCATTCTGTCGACACTGCCTATTTTATTCTTCTTCAATATATTAGGATTCCTCGGGGCGAAATCCAAGATGGCTAACCGAGAAAGAAACGCGGGTGTGTCAGAGAGGGTTAGCTGCATACGCTAGCTTATAAATTGAAATAAGGACTGGGGTTGGTTGGACATGATTATGGACGGATGGAAAATGGCGATGGAGAATGAAAATCAAGGACGAGCAAACAAGAGAAGACACTGAGAAACGGACAAAGCAAATGTATGAGAACGAAAAGAAAAATGGCAAACAGAAAAACAGGTATAAAAAAAATTAAAAAAAAATCTTTTTAAAAAAAAAGGAAGAAAATGGGAAATTAGAAAAAAAGGTGGGGATAAAACAATGTTCACCATAAACACAAAAATGGAAAGAAATGAATGAAGGCGAGAAGATAAAACATATAAAAAGTGAAATTAAAAATAGTAATTCGCAATATGAAAAAAGGAGAATATAAAAATGCATAAAGTAAGAACAAAAATTTAAACTTCGTGTGAAATAAAGATATAAGACCTTAAAAGAAAGAAAGAGGGGATAAATAGATAGACTGATACATGCATACATACAAATGTATCTACATACATACATGCATACATACATGTAGACATGGGTACATATGAAAATCAATAGAGATGAACAGAATGAAGTAGATAGATAGCTAGATAGAGAGAGAGATGTAAAGTTATATCACGTAAATAGAAAAGAAAGAAAGAAAGAAAGAAAGAAGGGTATAAAACGTCAATAGATAGATAGATAGATACATAGATAGATAGATAGAAGGGTACAACACGTAAATAGAAAGAAAGAATAGTATAACTCTTAGAAAGAAAGAACAGATAGATAGATAGAGAGAGAGATGTAGAGTTATATCACGTAAATAGAAAAGAAAGAAAGAAAGAAGGGTATAAAACGCCAATAGATAGATAGATAGATAGATAGATAGATAGATAGATAGATAGATAGAAGCGTACAACACGTAAATAGAAAGAAAGAAAGAAAGAAAGAAAGAAAGAATAGTATAACTCTTAGAAAGAAAGAACAGATAGATAGATAGATAGATAGATAGATAGATAGATAGATAGATAGATAGATAGAGAGAGAGAGAGAGAGAGAGAGAGAGAGAGAGATGTAAAGGTATATCACGTAAATAGAAAAGAAAGAAAGAAAGAAAGAGAGAGAGAGAATCATTTAAGAGGAAATAAGGAATGTTGGCAGAGTGGCAGGAACTAACGATCGATCAGACGACAAGAATGGAATACGCAATAAAAAATCAAATACAATTAAATAAAATTTCAGCGACGAGGCAAACATTTAAGGATAAAATAGGCATAAGATTATAAGAAGGAACCAATCGATGATGAAGAAAATGACGAAAACATTGAGGGTTACAAGGATTAATGTAAATATGATAATTACGAAGGAGAATTGAAAAAAAGTTACCAACGAAATGAGAAATTCATTCAAATGTGTTCTTATTCGTAGATATTGCTGAACTCAAAACGAAGAAAAAAGAAAGAGTAAAACATTCAGAAAAGTCATTTGTTGAAAGAAAAAAGTTTAAACATTCATAAAAGTCATATATTGAAAGAAAGAAAGAAAGAAAGAAAGAAAGAAAGAAAGATTAAACGTTCAGAGCCAGCCATGTGCCCAAGGAAAGAAAAAATGAAAGAAAGGATAAACGTTCAGAAAAGCCATATGTTTAAAGAAAGAAAGAAAGAAAGAAAGAAAGAAAGAAAGTGTAAACGTTCAGAAAAGCCATATGTGTAAGGGAAAAAGAAAGAAAGAAAAAAGAAAGAAAAAAGGGTAAACTTTCAGAGAAGCCATATATTGAATAAAAGTGAGAGAGAAAGGGTAAACGTTCAGAACAGCCATATGTTTATGGAAAGAAAGAAAGAAAGAAAGAAAGAAAGAAAGAAAGAAAGAAAGAAAGAAAGAAAGGGTAAACGTTCAGAAAAGCCATATGTTGAAACAAAGAAAGCAAGAAAGAAAGAGTTTAAAAAAAAAATGTATAAACGTTCAAATTCATAACACGCTGAAAGAAAGAAAGAAAAGAAAGAAAGAAAGAATAGGTGATGGTTAAAGTTGTAGGAAACACTCTGTTTGAGTGCGCATACGTGACGAAAAAGTTTGACAAGTGAAAGAAGTTAGCTATTCGGGCAAGTGTGGCTGTTCGTTTGTATTCTATTGATTATCATTGTCACAGAAGCGCAAAGGAACTGGCGTAAAATTTTGTAATTGTATATGCAGTTTTCAAGAGTTGGGATAAACTGGATGCGGTGTTCGAACAGTAAGGATAAAAACAACTATATGTTTCGGTTAGGGCAGTAATTCTTGTTTTTTTTTTTTTGTTTTGTTTTGTTTTCTTTGTTTGGGGGGGGGGTGAGAAAACATTTTTAAGATGTATCCATTCTTTATTGTTTTATGACAAAGCAAACCAAGAACGTTTCAACTTAAACCAACATATACATAAAAAAGAGAATTGAGAATGACAAGAAGAAAGTAGAAGACATAGAGGAAAAGGAAAGCGTAAAATAAAGAGAGACAGAAGAAAGAAAATGGATGAAAAAAATAAAAGGAAGCAGGCTATAAGCTATTGACAAGAGAGAAGAAAAGAAAAGTCATTTCGTGAAAGAAACGATATGACAAAGAATGGGAAATCGGTAAACGAGGAAGAGAATATATATATATATATATATATATATATATATATATATATATATATATATATATATGTAAAAAAAATAGCTTGCCACTTAGAAACAATTGAAATACTGATAAGTATACGATAATACATTCTCAATGCGTAAAATAACTGTTTATTCACTTCTGGATAGTGTTAAATAAAAAGTTGACCGAAACAAGGGTTTCAGGTCTCTCATCGAAAATTCGATCTTCTTCTTGTAACGATTGGAGGCATTCTGTCTCTCTACGTGTAGAAGGGAGGCGTTTATTTCAATATTAATATTTAAGATAACGAAGTAAGGCAAAATAATCGCATACTGACTTATTCGGAACGAGAAAAAGAAAATAAAGAAAGAAGGAAAATTTAAAATTTGTGAAAAGCGTATAAGATGTTAAACGAAGAAAAGAAAGAATATATAAATTTACTGAATTAAATATGGAAGACTAAGAGAAAAACTTTCGATTTTAATACTGAAGTTTGTTTGAAAAAAATACGATAAAAATGGACAAAATAAATACTTTGGCTTATTTGTAGTGATGATTTTAATTCTTCTTATTTTACTTATATATATATATATTAAATATTTATCATTTTCTTCTTTAATATATATCATTTATTTTTTATATTTTTTCTTTTGTGTATTATTGTTAGGGTGGGGGGGTTCTATGTTTTGGTATTTGGAATAAAGTTAATTAGATATAGGTTATACGTCTTTATTTAGTCTCTTGGTGATTGTAGCATATCTACGGATGATAATCGGTATGTCCTCATTCACGTGAATACAGTAGTAAATACTTTATGTTAGTCTACAGTTGGAGATTCGTCTCCAGCTGTCCTAGTTAAACTCTCTGACTCCGGACAGAGAGGATCCACAGACGAGGCTATGTCGAGGGGCACAGCTACCGACCCCGTTTTAAACTGGGTCTACGGGCATTTTTTTGGCCGAGCCTACGGGCTCGGATACACCACATTAAATTAAGCCTTGTGTCACATCTGACTGCGTGGTGTGGTTGGTAGATATCCTGCAGTTGGAGATGCATTGTAGAATTCACCTGACTCACTTCTAACAGTTGACGACTTCTTCTACGCGCCGCTGGCGAAACTTATATGTGTTGTTCTTGTCCTAAGTATTATCGTTCATTACAACCATCGTGTGAGTATTCTATTCAGTAACCTTCCCTCGGTTACAGCAGTGATGATGTGGCTATAGGTAGCGTAGTAGGAATTTTATTGTGTTTGCGTTTGGGAATGAGTTCTGATCTTTTGATTAAGGGTTTATCTTGTTCAAGAAAGCTAATTGTCACTCTTTTCTTCTCTATGCAAACTTTAACCGTTTTCAGGTGTCGTCGCAAGCTGGTGATGTTTATATTCCATGTTATTATTTTTTTATTTTCCATATTTGTGTTGAAATATATATGCTGGCTTCATATTTGTCTGGTTAAATGAGGTTTTCTGTGAGTTACTTCTCTGATACTTATGACATTCTGGACTCTCTATATAGCTTTTCTGCATCACCATCGCATTATACTGTAGCTTCATCTTCATCTTTCACTTAGAAATATCTTAAAGAAATACACTACCACAGTCGACCCGAACAAGAAATTTAAATTATCTATCACAAAATATTTAAAACAGCTAACCTTGTCATCAAAAATGCTAATTATTTACGAGATCAAATGACTCAAGTAATTGTCTTCCTGATCAAACCAAACTCATAACTAATTACATCGGTCACACTACTACATGCCTATCCAGACGACTTACCTTACACATATCCCACCGTAGCTCCATTAGGACTCGTTTAAAGGCACACAAAACCTACCAGACTCCATCCGAAACATACTAGTAGAAGATACAAGCATAATAACCCCAGCCACATGTAAAAAATAACATTTAAAACAATGAAAGTCCTAATAATAAAAAAGGAAAAAGCCAACATTAAGTAACATTAACTATGAACACGTTCACAATATGCTGGCCGTCTTCTGAAAATAGAACATTCCTTTAACCCTAGATACATGCATAACACAACACATACATTCAGTTAAAAGTAAAAATAAAATCATCCTTGATAAGGCCTTAAAATATCGCCGAAAGCGCTCGGATATGCAGAAATTTTGGACAGTTTTTACATACTTTGTGTCCAGAAAAGAAAACACTTGTATGAACACAGGAAAAATTAAATAAAGAGCTTAATCGCAGTACCATATCAGTAGTCTTTAACGAAATATGTATAAAAGATGGAATGTTGCCTAATTACACAATATCTACAAATATATATATGTGTGTGTGTGTATGTGTGTGTATTATTAAGTTGTTCGAAAAATCATTATAAAATAAAAATTCTATTTTAGAATAAACCTGTTTAATTATATTTTAATATATTATTTTCCTTCTTACACAAAAATATGTTGCGCATTCCTAATGATTAAAACGTTCATTCTCTTTCAGAATTTAACTTAAAACATCATATGCCTCCTCCAGTTGACCAGACAAAAGATGAGATATTTCAAACTTGGTCACAATTATGGTAAAAAGTTATAGTGGTCGAGAACATGACCAACGCATTCATCTGTATTGGTCAGCCGCCCACTAAGTAGAAAATAGCGGCTATATTCATTTTGAATATTCACAAATTAAATACATGCATATATATATATATTTATATATGTGTGTGTGTGTGTGTGTGTGTGTGTGTGTGTGTGTGTGTGTGTGTGTGTGTGTGTAGGTGCATGTGTGTGTGCATTTTTGTATGTGTTTTTATAAATATTTATAAATAAAACCATTCAAATATAAATAACTTCAACCATTTTTCAACATCATCGTTAAATACTTCATTATTTCTTTGTATTTACTCTTTTTTTTTATTCAAATAAATTTTACATTTGAGTTTCCATTCTTTTCTTTTTGTTTTATTGTTTAAGTTTTATTCATTCATTTATTTTCGTATTTTATTTGGACGCATTGGACTTCTGTCCTCATTACCAGGAACGGGATATCTCATTCACGTTTCTTTCTTGAGTTCTACGCCTATGATATTACACGTTAACGTTCGTATGTTTGTGTATTTACACTTTTTGCCAGTTATTTTTTATCGTTCTCTGTGCCTTCGTTATTTTCGTGATTTGCGTACGTTTGAACATTTCAATTCACCTTGTAATGTGTGGCGATGTTCCAACACGATCATTTTATTTTCAAAATGGCGGAATCTACATTATTTTTAAGCGAAAAGTAAACAAAAAAATGACAGCGCAGAATTTTCTTTTTCCATATCTCATTATTGATTCTACTCTTCTGATTATTGTTCCTATACTTAGATCAGCTTTAGATTTTACAGCTTCTTTTTCTCTCGTTTTCGTTTTTGACATTTGTCCTTGCACCAATGCCAGATCAATACGAGCAAAAACGAATTCCTTTTGCAAATCTAAACTTTACAAATAATGAAAGCACACAAATCTTAATTAGCTCCTCCGTTCACTGCCAATTTTATAAAAGTTTCTGTTTTCTTTGAGATTTTGTCTTTTATTCACGATTACGCTTTGATTTTACTGGCTTGCTGTATTTTTTTAATTTTTTTTTTTTGTTTAAATCAGGAAAAGCTTTTTTAAGATTATCAAAAGACCGACCCTTCAACTTGTATTTTTAGCTTATACTTATATATTGATTATCTTTACTTATTTATACAAAGAATATATATATATATACACAGATGATAGTATATTTTACTTTTAAATATTTGTCTACATTTTAGGTAAATAAAACGAACTTTTTTTTTCTTTCTTTTTTTAATCATTTCATCCCAAGCAAAGCAAAGCAAATGCCCCTAGGATGTAGTGAGGGAGTGAAGACTTTAATGAGGAGAAACGACAATACAGAAACAGGATTTAGGAACACAGTAGACGGCGATTGACGTGACATTTAATTTTTTGAAGACTATAGGTAGCAGGGAAACAAGGAATCGGAGGTGAGAAGTGCGAGAAAATAACCTATTAGAATAGAACTGTCGGCTGCATCTAAATATTTCTACAGTAAAACGGTGAGACATACTTGCCAATTTAACAGCACTCTTAAATTCCTGCAGTCGAGGCCCAAAGGAGAAAAGCATATGGGAGCAATTGACATGAAAATATTTGTAGAAAAGACAATGAAGCCGAGATGCCAGGTTAGGATTGATTATATTACAGAGCCTTCCTTGAATGTTGTCAAGAATCTCGAGATGTATTGTGGGAGCAGCAGATTCACTTATGAATGTTTGTTTACAAAAACCACATTTTCTTTAAAATGCGTCATTTTATGGCATAAACTTGCTTGCATTTGTCATTCATTAAAATGTTATTTTATTTTACGTCCTGAAATAAACTTTCGCTAGAAAAGAATCAATTATGTTTCACAAAAATACATTTTTTTTACATTCCTAAATCCTGTTTCTGTCTTTTCTCTTCATTAAAGTCCTCACTCCTTCACTTCGTCCTATTGGCATTATCGCTTTGCTTGGGATGAAATGATTAAAAAAAAAAGTTCGTTTTATTTATCTAAAATGTAGACAAATATTTAAAAGTAAAATATACTATCAACTGTGTTTATATATTCTTTTATATATATATATATATATATATATATATATATATATATATATATATATATGTGTGTGTGTGTGTGTGTGTGTGTGTGTGTGTGTGTCTGCGTGCGTGTGCGTGCAGGTGATGCAATGGGTATCTGGTCTGAATGAGAATTCGAAGGAGCAGTTCAAATTCCATGTGAGTTTTGCATTCACTTACGTGCAAATACCCTTGGGAAAAGTATAAATCCATCTTTTCTTACCCCTAAGTATGGGCAAAATAGTAGTGCAGACTGGGATCCTTAGCCGTTGCTTGGGCATGGGACAAGTAAATCCATCATGTAAAACCTAATTAACAATGTCTAGCGTATAGAGAGAATATGACCCATCTTCCTTAGGGAGTTTACGGTCGTGTGTGTGAGTTAGTGCTTTATTCATACACGCACACACACACACACACACAGACACACACAAACACACACACACATATATATATATATATATGTGTGTGTGTGTGCGTGTGACACTCACGTGGTCATGTGTGACGTCATGTGGTGCGGTGCGATTTTCGCTTCCAGCGTCGTGTATGCA
>CAHIKZ030000857.1:3805000-3972500 GCA_903632075.3 Acanthosepion pharaonis | reverse complement strand
ATATATATGTGTATATATATATATATATATATATATATATATATATATATATATATATATATATATATATATATATATATATATATATATATATATATATATATATATATATATATATATATATATAGAAAGAGAGAGAGAGAGATAACATTGGTGGAAAATATACATACATATGCAAAATATATAAATACCCATACATGTATATTTTCAGAAAAAATTCCAAGAGGAAGAATCCAGGTAGAACTCAGTGTCTAGGACAGAGTAAGGATATAATAAAAAATAACCATGGAATATTAGTGTTTAAGCCTTTTTTATATATATATATATATATATATATATATATATATATATATATATATATGGAGACAGAGAGAGAGAGAATAAGAGAGGTGGAGCTCGACAGCCCCAAAAAGCAGTCTATCCATCTAAGGGGGAAGGAAAACCGTGATTTTAAACCTCTGCTGTCTTGTGGTTATATCCAAACACGAAATAGGCTATGGGAGTAAATCCAGGCGGAAAACCCGGAGTGTAGCCCCGAAAGCTGTTGGCTGTCAACACTGACAAGTTTCCGGCAATTCCTGCACCCAATCCATCACCAGATGTAATGGCCTGTATGCTTTTGAATCCTGCGCCTTGTCGAGGTCACTCCAATCTCACCAGCAAAGGACTTAATTTTGACTAAACAGGTCGCTACCTTTATCTGCCGAGATTATATGATGCCTACTTTACTGACCTATATTTATATATATACTAGCAGTAGAGCCCTGCGTTGCCCGGGGATGTAACAGTAAGAGATAGATTAAGTATCGACCATCATAAAGACTGAAAAATAAAATTGACAAAGATTATTGTTTAAGGTTGACGGACACGCATGTCTTAATTAGTTTTTTTTACGAATTGGTCAAACCCAAACTCAAACAAAAACATTGTTTTCAATCGTTATGAGTCTACCGATTGAATAGAATGTTATTATAAACAATTGTCTTGTAAATGGAATTTTTAAACTATTCTGAATGTAAAAATAAAGAAAAAAAGTGTGCAAGACAATAAGAAACACTACCTGCCAAAAAAAAAGTGAAGTTTTGTTGAAATCGGTTGAAATATGAGTTGTCCCCCTTTCATTGATGCCTCTTAATCGTGTTTTCAAATTGATTTCGTGCAAAAACAATTGTGTTTTTCCAATTTTTGGTGCTGTCAGAACCACCGCAAGGTAATTTTACGTTGTCCTGTCAAGTTTTGTGGAAATCGGTTGAAAAATGTAGGAAATCCGATCCAATATATAAGCGAACAGGCACACACACACACACACACAACCTGGGTTTTATAATATGTGTGTGTGTGTGTGTGTGTGTGTGTGTGTGTGTGTGTGTGTGTGTGTGTGTGTGTGTGTGTGTAAATGTGCAGATGTATTAAAAAGATATCTGTAAAAGGATAATATGAATAACAACTAAAGGAAAACTTAGCCGATGTGTTTCATCCACAAAGCAAATGTAAAGGTTTTATTTCGCAACAAGTATTTATGAACGAAAGTAAAAAAAAAATTAGATTTTTAACAACCAAAACCACATTTAAGCTCGTTTATTGGACATGAAATTACATCACTTATCACCTTCCATAATTTGGCAACTGGAGATGTCGATTGACATTACATTTGAATAGTTGGAGATTATAGCTCTCAGGGAAACTGGAATAGGGAAAGGAGTTCCACAGGCGAGAGGTGAGTTTATGGGCGTTCTTAATTTAAAAATTATGAAAAACTAACATTTTATGCAAAATAAAATTCTTACTTTTGCCTTCATAATGTCCATCAGAGGACGAAACATGCCTGCTAAGTTATCCTTTTGTCTTTATTCATATATATATATATATATATATATATATATATATATATATATATATATATATATGAGATAACGATATAAATTTTTATATATCAGATACAATATTGGGGAAATATGTATGACAAAGTGGAAAAAGTTTCGTTGTGACGGGTTTCGTCATTTAGGACTTCATCGGATTAAATTTATTATTTTCGTGCGACTAAAAAAGAAAAAAGTTTAAAATTAAAATTCCCAGCATCGCTCGTCTGTACGCATTTGCAGTAGCACTAAAATAACAAGTTTAGTCCGATGAATTTGCAAAGGACGAAACTCGTCACAAAAAAACGGTTTCCACTCTGTCATAAACACAGTCACACACACACAAAAAAAAAAAATATATATATATACATATAATGATATTAAGACAACATGTAAAAATCGCTACACAATTGCAGCCGTGTTTCGGCGTATAACAGTGCTTCTCCTCAGGCAATTGTAAATTACTGGCATATATATATATATATATATATATATATATATATATATATAAAAGAAAATGCTCTGTTTATAATAAACAGTATTAAACATCATTTAAATATTTGTATCTATAAAAAGAATGTATAAACATAAAATATCTTAAAATAATTGTCGGACTTTGTCCATTTCATAATATATATATATATATATATATATATATATATATATATATATATATATATATGTGTGTGTGTGTGTGTGTGTGTGTGTGTGTATATATATATATATATATATATATATAGAGAGAGAGAAAAAGAGAGAATGATACATATATATATATATATATATATATATATATATATATATGCAGGCATAGTAAAAATGAAGTAAAATATTAAACCTTCAGATGACCGTTGAAGTATCGACTGAAGACTCTTTATAAATATCGCTTGACTTAAAACATCATCCTCCAGAATATTTTTTTTTTTAGGCTTTGCAAAACTCAGTTTTATTTTATTTATATATATATATATATATATATATATATATATATATATATCATTTATGTATCATTATATATATATATATATATATATATATATATATATATATATATATATATATATATATTTATATATATATATATATATATATATATATATATATATATATATATATATATATATATATATATATATATATATATATATATATATATATATATATATATATATATATATATATATTAAGAGAATTACAGTGACTTGGGGTTTAAATTTCTATTTCTATCGTTAATGGAGGTCAAGAAGGTTAACGTCCCTCGGGTCATATTGAATCCATAAAAATATTTGTACGCTGTTTCGATGGTTGACTTTGAGTCGGAAATGGCGCCGATTCTTAGATTTCAATTGTTTTACTTCTTTTCGGCTATTTTCTTTTTTCTTATTCACCGTTTCCTTTCACGTCTGTCTGGCCACAAGCTCGTATTTCTCTATTTCTATTTATGAACGTGTTCAGAAATATTTATAAGCGTGTAGTAGCTGCGCATTTCTTTTGCAATACGTTTTATATTAGATGTTCCATCTTAACTTTCTTCATGTGAAATTAAATATATCCATACATATGTACCAACATATATAGAAGCTGCGATGGGCAAATTGTCATCTAAATTACACAAAAATGAAAATAACATTGACATCTCATTTTAACAGATATATCTGCCAAAATTACAGAAAAATATCTTGAAATACTAAAGAGTAAATTTATTCAATAAAAATTGCCATTGGTTTCAACTATGGTCTCCAGACAACATCGGAATCCCCTGCAAATCTTCTGGACGGTTTCCTTGTTTAAGTTGAAGAATGCTGCCATAATCATTGTCTTCGGTTCATCTTTGGTGCTACAAGGAATTTTGTTGGTCACTTGCACAACTGTGTCCCACAGATAATAATCAAGGTGGCTGTAGTCTGGGAATTTCGTTGGCCAAATGTATGGGGTGATGTGGTTGCAGAAAGTTCCTAAAAAACATGACTAGGTTTTTCTGTTGTGTGATATGGTGCAGAGTCATGCTGCCAGACATAGGGTCTTCCAGCAGCCATCCCCTAGACCCAAGACAGTAATATTTCTTCACGGCACTTGATGTAGGCCACCGTGTTGAGTTTGAAGCCCTGTGGGGAAGACGAATGGAGGCACAACGACGCCATCATTAGTGATCACCCCCAAACACCTTCGTAATCAACTCTTTCCAGAACCTTTGCACTGTCCTCAGATTAACATACAATCAATTTGAAATGTTCGTATTGAAGTTTCCGGCGCGAATGCCAAGGAGTAAAGCATGCCGTTTCTAAATTTCTGACAGAGTGAATTGCATCAGACTTTTTCTTTTTTTTACAGACGGTTCCCAATGCGCATATAGTAGGGTCACTACTATATTGTGCGGTCGACAAAATTGAAAACAAACAACGCGCATGCGCGAAATTAAAATAAAAAATGGCTACAATTTACCCATCGTACCCTCTGTGTGTGTGTGTGTGGCGTTTAAGATTTTTTATATTCCATTGGAAAAGTGTGCAGTATCGGAGATAGTGTATAGTCTCGACTGAAGATAATATTGAGGCGAAAAAAATGATAGGCAACCAGGAGTGTATATCCTTATGTCCACATTGACTCTATCTATCTATATATATATATATATATATATATATATATATATATATATATTTGTATGTATGTATGTCTGTCTGTTGTATATTTAGGCAGCAATCCTTCCTTTATGCATGTTTCATTAAAAAACGACAGACAAGCTACTACGGTTGAGCTTTTTATTTAATTTTTCTTGTGTTCTGACAAGAGCCTTCTTTTCTGGACAAAGGGTGTGCAAGAACTGTCCGAATGTTTTATATTTCCGAGCGCTTTCGGCTATACCTTTAGCCATTATGAAGGATGATTCGATTTTTCAGCTAAGTTGAGTGTGTGCGTTCTGTGTATGTATCAGTGTGTGGTAGGGATGTTTTAATTTCCGAATACGGTTAGCACATTGTGGCTTTGTTCGTAGTTAATATTGTTAAGATTTGGCTTTTTCTTTTTTATTATTAGAGCTTCCATTATTTTTAGTCTTTTTTTGCAAGTGGATGCAGTTAATATATTTGTGTTTTCTACTAGTATGTTCCTAATGGTGTCAGGTAAATCTTGGCGTGTGTTTAAATGTGTTCTGATGGAGCTGTGATCAGATAGGTGTAACGTAAGACGTCTGGATAAACATGTGGTTGTGTAGCCGATGCAATTATTTATTAGTAGTACCTTGTCTGTCGTTTTTAATGAAACATGCATGTCTGTCTGTATATATATATATATATATATATATATATATATATATATATATGTGTGTGTGTGTGTGTGTGTGTGTGTGTGTGTGTGTGTGTGTGTGTGTGCAGATTAGGTAAATAATCCGGAGTTCTTTAGTATTTTTGTTTTTATTTAAAAAAAACAGTACTCCATACATAAGTGGAGGTTAAATTATAATTATTTTTTAAATAATATGATTCCTTCGCTACATAAGAGTTCTCATGTTTCAAAAACGAGATCCAAAAACCTCAATATAATTATTAAAATTAAATTGAGTTAAAGTATCAAGTCCTGTTTCATCCTCAAGCGAAAATTTAGGAATAACCAATCTTTAAATTTACGCATCTTTATAAGCATGTTCATTCGGAAAATTAATTACTATGGAACCGGCTGGGGCAACCATTTTGGTCAGAGGTCTAAGAGATAATTTTTATCCACATATCAGTCACCTTCGGAAAGAGATCAAGCTGAGATAGGGTGGAGGCATCCATTTCAAAGCGAATGATGGCATTCATGTGCGCACATCGTCTGGTCAATCACAGCGAAAGATTACTTTTGGCCCCATAGTATGTCGTTACGTGTCTAGAGAATTTTGTTTTATTTTATTTATTTATTCTTTTATTTATTTATTTATTTATTTATTTTATTTTTTTCTAAAGAGCTGTTTCGTACCTAAACGCGTCGCACTAAACTATAATTCGTTTTTTTGACGACTTCATAATGGGTTTTTCTATCTTTTAAACCTTTTATTAGAATATGAATTTTAATTTTTTTTTATGCTAATTATTTAATCCGAAAGTTTGTTGATGTCGGCAGAAAACCGTTACCACATGTCTATGGTTTAATAAATTTTTATTATTTAGAAACTTAATAATGTGTAGTTTTTCATGTAGGCCTAAAGGGCATGGGTCATCCCAGGTTTTACAAGTTCTTGTTCTATTTATTATTTTCCATTTTACTTTTGGTGTTTTATTCATTTTTTTTAAATGCTAAAAATATTTGGATAAAGATGTCTGATTTCTATTTCTAATATTATTGAAGGAGCTTTTGTGTTGTCTCCATCTAATTTTAAATTCATTCTTCGTTAAACAAATGTATATCCTATCAGTGTTAGGACTCTCAATGGATGAGATAGTGCATTGGTATACCACAGATTTTGTGTGGCATTTATTTTCCAACGGGCAGTCTTCAGGGTTTCTACAATAACATAATTATTCATTATTTTTGTCTAATTGTCATGTTTCTTTATGATTTTTCTAGATTTTCAGTGCAACTGTAACTTAATTTTAAGGTGTTTTTATTGAAGATCTTGCTAAGTCTGCTATTAGTAGGAAAGTGTTTTTCAATTAAAGCTAGGAAGCTTAATACTAACCATTTGGTTGAAAGGAGGGGTATACCAAATGATTTTCCTTTTCCTGTTTTTCTTCTGGCTAGTACTATTGTTTCTATAATTTATGTTAGGGTTTGTGTATCCCCTATTTTTTAGGGCTTAAGGAAATATTCCAAGAACACGGTAAGTTTTATAACACAGCCCTATACTTTAACTCAATTTAATTTTAATAATTATTTTTCGGCTCTTGTTTTTGAAACCTGACAACTGTTATGTAGCGAAGGAATCATATTTTAAAAAAATAATTATAATATATATATATATATATATATGAGGCTCAAACACTATTATTCCATGGTTATAATTTATTACATTGGAATCGTAATCACGGTCATTATCAGACCTACAAATTCAAATATATATATATATGTGTGTGAGTGCGTGTAGAGTGCGGATTTGGTATATATATATATATATATATATATATATATATATATATATATATATATATATATATATACATAGAGAGTGTGAAGATAAAGATTCTTTTTTTTGCCTGTAAACAGGATATTTCAGTTCGCCCCACAAGAAAATGTCTGATGGTGTTGTTTCTGCTGATCGTGATAGCCACTTAATTATTCCATGTCGTTCCATCCACCTCAACTCGAAAAAAAATTGGCCTTACTTTTACCACACTCTGAATATTACTATAAACGCTAATTTTTTAGTATGTACACGTGTTCGTGTTGCTTTCCCTGAAATTAATTAAGGAAATTAATGCTCTTATTACTTTTACTGTTTAAGAAAATAAAAAACAGGTATACTAATTCAAACACGTGTACCGACTACAAATAACACACACACACACATATATATATATATATATATATATATATATATATATATATATATATATATATATATATATGTATGCAAGGTGTCCCAAAATAATGTATACATTCTTTAAATATTAATTAACATTACCGTGATGTGAGAAATTGTATTGATGAAAATCTCCAAAACTGATGAATTTTTAAAAGAGGTATCGTTGAATATCCACCTAGATCACCAAATTTGACATACTTGGATTTCCTTTTGTGGGGCTTTCAATAAAACAAAGTTTACAGCATGAAACCTGTAACAATTGCTGAAATGAGAGTAGCAATTAAAGAAGAATGTGCTCAAATACAACAGGAAATGATAAGGGACGTTGGTAAGCCTATTTCTTCAAGATATGAAAAGTGTATTAAACAGAATGGCAATCAGTTTGAGCCCTTGATTATATGAACATTCTGCCATTGCTCCAAGTAGCTTTTATCTTATTGAAGTTAATTATATATGTTTTTTGTATATATAAATATTTCTATATATTTTCTATATATATACACACTCACATTCTTTAAACGTGTATTCTTTCTCTTGTATTAATCTTATTTACAACTCAAAATGTATAAATTGAATAAGTTATAACGATTCAAGTAGTGTATACATTATATTTGGACACCCTATAGATAGATAGATAGATAGATAGATAGATAGATAGATAGATTGATTGATTTTACTTCATTAGCTGCTATAATTTTCTAGCTCTTCAGGTGTCGAATGTATAACTAAATTCTACATTTCCATTTTTACACCATATTAATTATATCTTATAATTGTCCCCCCTGTTCTAAGAACTCTAAAGTTAATTTTTTGTAATGTATAATTTATTTTATCTTATCATATTTTTATTTTTAAATATCTTTTATTTTTCTTCTTTAATATAACCAATTTCTTTATTAATTATAATTTTTAAAATCCAATCTTACTTAATTTCAATTTAAATTAACTAAATATAACTTATTTTTATTTTATTAAATATATCTTATTTTTAAGTATAATTTATCTTTGGAAGGGTAACTTTAAGTAGGAACTTGTATTTTAAAACTTAACCTTATCTATATTTTTTTTAAACTTCCTTTGAGTTCCTCTCTTAACACTTCATTCTTCGTATAACCCCAATTTAATGTCATATGGTTAATATCCGGGTTGAATTTTATAAAACTTCTTACCTTTAAGACAAATACCTTCCACCCTCGCCTGAGCACTGTCTCGTGCCTTCCGTCTGACTGAAACATTGAAATGGATAAATTCAGTATTAATTTTTCGACAGCTGTCACAGTTAAATTTCTAATTCCGACACGAACTCAGTCTATATACCGGGGATGAATAAGACTGACGAAGTTTTCGCCGGTTGAAATAGATCTATCCCCCACCCCGCTATGAGGTAATTTTGGATTTTGTTTGCAATACTATTTATTAGCTCTGTTATAATAAATACATTGAGCTCTTTTTGTGGATCAGTTTTAATATTTTATATTACTATAATCCACTTGGATTATCTACCAACGGATTTATTAGCATTATTACATATGTGTGTGTGTGTGTGTGTGTGTGTGTGTGAGAGAGAGAGAGAGAGAGAGAGAGAGAGAGAGAGAGAGGTATGATCAAAAAGTATCGGGACAAGTGCTATAAAAACCACACGTCAATTCGGTATTTAATTTCCTTCGATGTAACCCACTTCTGAAGCTCCACAATTGATCCAGCTGTGTTTCTTGGAATTCCGGCATTTTTTTTTTTTTTTTTGGTGATGAGGTAGGGGATACCGATCAGCTTCTTCGCATTTTTTTGGATTTCCGTTTTTAGTTTTAGTTTTTTCCTTTTTTTGTTTTACCTTTTCATACGTAAGTGTCTCTTTACTTTAGTAGCAATGGTACTAGATTGGTTATTCATTCCTGTATAGAAAACTTCTCTTTTCATCAAACTGAGAATATTGTTTTCCATTTTGACAGAGTATTGTCATTATAAATATCTATGCGTCACAAGATCCACAGGGATTTTTTATTTATGTCGATATATAAATGAACTGTTCCAGAATGCCTTTGTTAGACCTTTCTTCCTATCTTTGTTATTATTTGGACAGACTGTCTTCGTGTGTTCCGATAGAAGTGCAGTCTTCTACTGAGTTGTCCGACTATAAAACTGTCTAAAGTAAAATACTTTTCTGTCTTCAGTTCTGATTGTGTGAAATGTCTCTTGTCTTTTATCTCCTTTACTTTTATTCGTCTTTTTTTTTTGTTTTGTCTTATTTGACCGAGGAGTTTGTTCTTCTTTTTCTGGTTTTCAATCGATTCCTCACCATCATTGGTACGTGTTCATTAATCTACGAGGGCCGTCCCGAAAGTAATGGTCTCTATTTCATTACGTTTGCCCTCTATATCAGAAGTGGATGTTGGTGCCACGGCAGTAAACGTCGAATTTTCCTCCAATAACTCATATATATATATATATATATATGTGTGTGTGTGTGTGTGTGTGTGTGTGTGTGTGTGTGTGTGTGTGTTTGCATACTGAGGTCAACAAAGAGTGTCGACAGACTGTTTCAAGCTTGAACGTAATCTTCAGGCCTTGTGTGTTGCCTTTAATTTAATGAAGCAGTAACGAGATCACGTATTTCTGATTTACTGAATTATCCTAACGGTTATTTGCTAAACTGTAACGGTTATGTTTCAAATTATTATAAAGGCCATTGAGCAGAAATAATTGTGAATCCAAATGTGGTTATTTGTAGCTATCTTTTTTATATTTACATACGCTCTATCCCTTTTACTCTTGAATATAGCATACCTTAAAACTATATTTTAAACACACACACATATATATATATATATATATATATATATATATATATATTCGTGTCAGAAATAGAAATTTAACTGTGAAAACTACAAGAAATACCCGTCGAAAACTAATACAGGATTTATCTATTTCAATGTTTCAGTCAGGCGAAAGACACGAGACAGTGGTCAAGGAAGGAAGGTATTTGTCTTAAAGGGAAGTTATTTGTCTTAAAGGGAAGAGGTTTTATAAAATTAAACCTTATTACATTAAATTGAGGTTATATGGAGAATAAAATTAATTTAAAACTTAGAGAGGAATATATATGGGTTTAAAAGCCTTTAAAATACATAGTATGTTCGGAACCTAGAATTTTCCAAACTATCTGTGAGTTCAAACCTTTCTCCTTCAATTGAAAAAAATTCTTTGAAAGAACTGACTGGTATTTTGGAAACTGAAGGAGAAAGGTACAGATACTTTGATATTATAGGTTCCCACATTTTCCTAACAGACTTAGAGATAGATGTGACATGTTTAGAAGAAAAAAATTAGAATAATAAAATACAATAATCAAGGCCATCTATTGAATCAGAGTAATGAATAAGTATTAAAATGTCGGCATAAAAACAAATTCAAATTTCCATAATATAGGTTTTATTTCATGAGCTACTATATTTCTCTAACCCATCAAATGTCGAATGTATAACTAATTCTAATTTCTATATTCCCATCTTCGCAATAAATTAATTATACTTTATAAATTGTTCCCTGTTCTAAGAACTCTTTTTCCTTTTATCACTGACATATCTTTATATATTTTATGCTTTGTTTTGAATACAAGTTTGTATTTTTAAGTATAACTTTGTATTTTAAGTATAACTTTATATTTTTTTAAATTTCTTCTTTTTAGATATAACATTTTTATTTTAATTTATTTCATTATATTTTTATTTTAAATATATAATTTATTTCATCTTATAATTTTATTTTTAAATATATTTTTTATTTTTAAATATAACCTATTTATTTTATATTAAATATAACTTATTTTTAAATAAAATTTTATTTATTTTTAAATATAAATATATAACTTGTTTTTAAATATAACTTGTTTAAATATATCTTACTTTTAAATATTTATTTGTTTTGGAAATATGACTTTATACTTCTAAGTATGACTATTTTTAAATATAACTTTATATATGTTTAAAAAATTTGTTAACCCCCTACTTATTCCTCTCTTAGTTTTAAATTAACATTTCATCCTCCATATAACCCCAATTTAATGACATAAGGTTAATATCCGGGTTTAAATTTATAAAACCTCTTCACTTTAAGACAATTACCCTTCACCCTCCAGTTCCACCCTCTCGAACATTTCGTCTGACTGAAACACTGAAATGGATAACATCGAAATGAATATATATATATATATATATATATATATATATATATATATATATATATCTTGAGAATGTCTGGTGTCAGGATACCCAAGATCCTAATGTACAGCCAGTTAAATCAGGGCTACAGAAATGTAGGACGCCTATTGCTAAGATACAAAGACAAGCTGAAAAGCAACTTGTCAGCAGTTAATATAACACATAACACCCTTGAACGCTTAGCTTTGGAGCGGGTAGAATGGAGATCAACGTGTTTTAGTGGACTCAGCAATTTTGATTCTGCTTGTCTGAATCATCTTCAAGAAGTGAGAGCAAGATCTAAAAGGTCAACCAATCTAACAGTGATCTCATCTCACAACCCTCACACTTGCTCCATATGTGGCCTCCTTTGTAAATCACTAGCGGGTCTTAAATGCCACAAGGTTAGCGCATAAACTTTCATAACTGAATCAATAAGCTGGCAGATCCTCATACGTCGAAACCGACGGGAGAGTCCATTATTATTATTATTATCATTATTATTATCATATATATATATATATATATATATAGTAGCTTTCACAGTTAAATTTCTTTTTCCGACACAAACTCAGTCTATACCGGGGTTATTAAGACTGACGAATTATATTTTCGTCAGTCGAAATAAGCTTATTCCTCATATGAGATAATTTTGGATTTTATTGTGTATTAAATTTTGTTCTGTAAAGTAAATACCTTGAGCTCTTTTTGTGGATTAGTTTTAATACTTATATATTACTAGGATAAACTTTGGATTACATACCAACGGATTGATTACCTTTACTATATATATATATATATATATATATATATATATGAGAAAGCGATATATATATTTTTTATATATCAGAAAAATCTATGACAAAGTTTAAAAATTCTAGTGTAGGTAACGAGAATAGAGGGCTTTGAAAATTTGATACTCACAGGACAGTTTGAAGATAAGAGTACAGAGGAAAACAACGAATAACCTACCTGAATAAATGTGTGGCGGACCAAGTTTCAGAAGTGATAGCAAAAAGACAAAATTTATGAAAAGGTATAACGAATAGGAAATTGTGAAAACCTATGATCGTTAACGTCCTGAGGGGTACGGCACAGAAAGAAGAAGAAGAAGAAGAAGAAGAAGAAGAAGAAGAAGAAGAAGAAGAAGAAGAAGAAGAAGAAGAAAAAGAAAATTGTGCTTCTTGTAACTCTTAATTTGCGTGGAAATAAAATAGACGCCATTAATATCGGTGTCTCTCTCATATTTTTATTTATTTATTACTTAATATTGTTTGACTTTTGCTCTTTCCATATCTTCCACCATTATTTATCTCTCCTTCTCCATTGTCCCCAGTCTTCCTCTCCAGCCTTCTCTCTAGTCGTCTCTGTCTGTCTCTCTGTCTCTATCTATCTATCTATCTATCTATCTATCTATCTTTGTCTGTTCATTATCTTTCTATCTATCTATCTATCTATCTATCAGATGAGATTCTTTTTTGTTTTACTTATTCCCTCATTTCTTTTTTCTGACAATCTTTTGTTTTCTATGCCTTCTTCCATTATTTCTCTCTCCTTCTCTCTCTCTCTCTCTCTCTCTCTCTCTCTCTTCCTTTCTCCTTCTTCTTCTCTCTTCCTCGTCCTCTCTCTTCCTCTTTCTCTTCTTCCTTCTTCCTCCCTCTTCCTCTCTCTTCCTCATCCTCTCTCACTCCATTTCCCACACTCTCTCCATCTCTTTCTCCAGCTCTGTGTGTGTGTGTGTGTGTGTGTGTGTGTGTGTGTGTGTGTGTGTGTGTGTGTGTCTCAGATCAAATTTTCTTCCCTTTTTCCTCTTTTTTGCTAGCAATCTTTGTTTTTTCTTCATTCTTTATCGTTCTGACACTTGGTTTTCCGTTCACCTCTCTTTCTCTCTTCCTCTCTCTCTCCCTCCCTCTCTCCCCCACCCTTTGCGTAACGTTCTTTTCTTTATTAATATATTTTCACCAGTTTCTTCCATTAATATTTTCTATCGTTTTATCTATTATTAAATATATTTTTACTTTTACCCTTTGTGTTTTATATTTTTCAGTTTTTTGCTTTTCTCTATATCCGATCTTTTACGATTTTCAGTTTCCTCAACAATTTCTCATTTCCCTCATTTCGTCTCTATCCTTTCTTTCTTCTTCTTCTTCTTCTTCTTCTGTTGCTGCTGCTGCTTCTCTTTTATCTTTCATCATCCACCTTTTCTTCCACCTACGTCTCTTCTGCTACTGTCTCCTTTTTCTTATTCTGCTCCTCCCATCCTCCTTCCCAGCCTCCTCCGCCTACGACTTCTGCCACTTCTCTTTTATCTTATTCTCCTCCTTACTTCTCCGTTATCTCCTCTTCTTCTTCTTCTTCTTCTTCTTCTTCTTCTTCTCCCTTTTCCCCCACATTTACTGTTTTTCTTTCCTTTCCTCTTTTTCATTTTTTAACTTTACTTCCTTCAAGATTTAATTCGTTATTATTTTTTCCCTTTCTAGTATCTTTCATTATCTTTCTAATTTTTTTTTTTTTTTTTTTGTCATTAACTTATTAATTTTTTTTATTTTCGTTTATTTTTTTATTAAATTCATGCATTTCCCCATCTTTGGTTTAATTCACTTATCAGTTTTTTTCCTACTTTTTATCAAATCACACTCTTTTCTTTTATTTCCAAATCCCTTCCTTCATTTCTCGAATATTTTCAGTCTTTCTTGTTTGTACTTATTTAATCCATTTTTTTTTTCGTTATTTCTTTTTTTTTTTTTTCTCTTAACTTGATTCCATATTTTTCAGTCTTACTTTTCTTCTGACAGTGAATTCAGTTTTTAATTTTTTTTTCTTTCTTCATTTTATTCTCCAAATGATCTCTCTCTCTCTCTCTCTCTCTCTCTCTCTCTCTCTCTCTCGGTCAGTTTTTTTTAATCATAACTCAAGCCTTATTTTGTTGCGTTTTCCTTATTTTATTTAATCTTCCTCCTCATTTCTTTGCCCTTTTTTTATTTCTCTCCTTGTTTTTTCCAATCTCAATTATTAATCGTTCTATTATTATTATTATTATTATTATTACTATTATTATTTTGACCTTCATTTGTTCATCTTTTTCTTTTTTGTTTGTTTTTACGCGTACTTCCTTTCTCTTTTTTTCTTCTTCATTGTCTTTCCATTCTGTCTCTATTTTCTTATTTTACCCTGATTATCTTTGGTCTTTTTACCTCGTTTTCCCTCTTTCACCCCCTCTTTGATTTCTTTTACTTGTCTTATCCCCCCTCACTTTATCCGTTTCATTATCTTTCCTTCCATTCACTCATTTTTCCTTTTTCCTCTTCTCCCGCTTTCTTCTCTTGCTTTCCTTTTTAATTCTCGTATCGCCCACCATTTCTTTTCTTTCTTTTTTTTTTTTTTACTTGTGTTTCCTTCCTGTCTCTTCCTCCTTCTCTTTCCGTCCTCCTTCCCTTTCGCCATTTCTTTATATTTCATTCTTTTCTGTCCTCCCTTTAGTCATTTTCCCTCCTTCTTTCTCATTCTTCTTTTCCTTATTTTTCCTTCGTTTCTGCTCTTTCAGTAGTCATTCTCTTTCTGCTTTGCCTTGCCATTCCTTCCTCCTTCCTCTTCTCTTTCCTTTCTCTCTCTTCTTTCTTTTCTGTCTTTCCTCTTTATTGTCTTACGACCCATCTCAATTTCTCCTTTTTCTTCTTCTTTTTCTCCTCCCCATAATTACGATCTTTCTCCTCTTTTATATTTCTCTTTCCAATAATCGTACTTCTGACTCTTTTCTTCGACTCTTCCCAGTCTTTCAACTTCCTCCATTCCCCGGTCACCCTTTTGTTATCGCTGCCTGCTTGGTTTGACACATTTCCAATATCCAATTGCCGAGACGCCGACAGTGTAACGCAATCGCCGCCTCTAATCCCAAGGCGGTCAACTGATGACCGCCTTGGCCACAATGGCCAAACTGAAGGACACAAACGACATCTACAAACAAAATATCAATCTATCCTTTTTTTTTTCTTCTTCTCCCTTCTGTCCATCGATGGATTATTCGCTCAGTTTCATCCTTCAATCGATAATTTTAATTATCAATTATTCCCTCACTCTACATTTAGGTATATATATATATATATATATATATATATATATATATATATATATATATATATATATATATATATATATTCCTTATGCTCTCCTTCTCCAGTGCATTCTTTATTAACTTTGTATCCTCTGCCATGCTGTAAGCTTTAACTGTTCTTCTTACTGTATTATATATATATATATATATATGTGTGTGTGTGTGTGTGTGTGTGTGTGTGTGTGTGTGTACGTATATATATATATATATATATATATATATATATATATATATATATAGCTTTTCTGTTTGTCCAAAAATGTGTTTCTTCATGCGCACACATAAAATGAATTTTTTTTTCATCTGGCGATAGCTTTACCATCATCATCATCATCATCATCATCATCATCATCATCATCTATCTCTTTCTTATTATTTTTTCAGCTCTTTCTTCTTCTTCTTCTTCTTCGTCGTCGTCGTCATCATTTCGTCCTCCTCCTCCATCATCACCATATTCTTCTTATTCATTATTATGATCACCATCAACGTCTCCTTGTTGATCATCTTAAGATCACCATCTCCTTCTCATCACCATCATCATCATCATCTCCTTTATGCTACGTTTCTCTATTTTCTTTTTAGTCTTCTTTAACCTCGTTTCTTTCTCTATCACTGCCGCTATATATTTATATATGTATATATTTTCCTATATCCTCCTAAGATTTTACTGTAATTAGATACCTACAGCTAGATAAAGAACAGACTGAGATAGATAGATAGATAGATAGATAGATAGATAGATAGATAGATAGATAGATAGATAGATAGATAGATAGATTTGAATCGGCTCATACAGCGAGAAACGAAAAGAACGGAGCGGCTAATCATTGACTGGCTTGTCTCGGTAGCTATGACAACTGCATTCAAAAATACGTTCTCTTGAGGTGCATCCACCCAAGTTATCCTAATGAGCTTGGTAAACACCTATATTAAGGAAAACCTCCCAAATATAGACACCTAAGGGCAATGACTTATACGTGTGTGCGTACCCGTGTGTATACTCGTCAGTATACAATACCGATATCACAAAGTATATGGAATAATAGGAATTAACAGACACTTATACTGTCTGGAAGATTGTTTAGCGGGGAGGACAATCTTGAAGAAAGAATTAACCGTCATTCTTGAAAACCAAAATTCAAAAAGCATTTTAAACATTAAGGGAAAATGAAATAAACACGTTTCACACTCTCCAAGTAAGACCGTGATAGATAGATAGATAGATAGATAGATAGATAGATAGATAGATAGATAGAGAGATAGATAGATAGATAGTCAATACATCAGTGGATGAATTCACATGTGTGTGTGTGAGAGACGAAGAGAATATGTTTGATGCCAGCATCATCTGTATCACCATATTTCTTATCTGCACACACACACACAACTATATATATATATATATATATATATATATATATATATATGTGTGTGTGTGTGTGTGTGTGTGTGTGTGTGTGTGTTTGACGTATGAGCCCTTTGGCGCTTGTGCCTATTGAGTGAACATGTATTTATTCCGCTTTTGCCTTGAAAGAACATTCTTTGCTCTTATCTCGTGTCGCACGATGGCAGCCAGAGTTTCGATAAATACATTATTGGATTCTGACCTTGGCTTCCCTTCGTCCTATTCTGTCCCTTTGGTATGCGGCCATTGCACTGAATAGGCCAAGGAGACATGGTATCTTTCTTTCCTTCGTTTTAATAAAGATATTGATTCCCAAATCTACCCATATTACTATGAAGATGTCCGACGCATATCCACCTTTCTTAGTGTATTTTGTTGTTAATGCATTTAACGCAAATCTTGTAAAATCTCCAATAACCAAATATATTACTTTTCAATGTTATCATTTGTAGGTTTAGATGTAGTTAATTCACTAAAAATTCTTTTATTTTAACTTATTATACTATGCTATACTATACTATAAGTAGAAAAATTAAATTATCTTGGAAGTGTTTTAATGGATAACGGAAAATGTAACACCGAAAGAAGAATACACCTTCAGATGGCGAAAGATGCCTTCCAAAAGTTAAGCAAAGTATTAAGAAACAAGAAATTTTTGTTAGAAACAAAAGAAAGAGTGTTGAAACGGTATGCAGTCTTCCTATATAAGATTGAATGCTGGAGAATTTCCTCACAAATGAAAAGATGAAGGCAACAGAAATGTTGTTCTACAGAAGGATACTGAGGATAGCATGGAATGAAAATATAACTAACGGGGAAGGTTTTGGGAACAAAGGAAACAAAAAAGATACATCCTTTTTTTTCTATTTGTTGTTTTTTTAAAATAAGATTCACAAGGCCCAAGTTCCACTCGAGTTAAAATGTTACAGTGTAAGAAGTATGAGTCCGAGTTTATGAGGATATATGAGGAAGATAATTGTTAACCCTAGAAAAGGCTAACATTGTAATGATCGAGGAAGCATCCTCTTAGGAATCGATTTAACAAAGTAGCAGTCCGAAGAGGAAGAAGCTGCTCGTGTGGAAGTTACATCTCACCAATAGAATACGACGAGAATGAGGGTAGTTCGAAACAATGGGCGTGGCACAGCGGGTCTTAGCCGTAAAGAACTGGTGGAATTAAGGAATGTAGTTCAACTAAACACTTTCCATAATGGGGAAAGAAGGGTTAAAAACCTTCACTCTCACAGGATGAATGTATGGTGGACGTAGGAGAGCAGTGTATAACTTGGATAAATTGTCTGGTAGAACAAGGAATGGGAGGGATAATAAAAAAAATAAGCCAAACATTGCTAAAAGCTACAAAGAGTAGGATGTAGTGGAGAGCCATGAGCACCCACGTCCTGAGGGAACACGGTACATAGAAGATGATACGAGGTTGTATAAGACAGTTTCCGGAAATTAACGTTTATCTAACTCTCATCGATATCTACCATACGGAGTAATTCCACCAATAGACTTTATACTATCTAGGTGAAAATTTGTAACTTTGTGTTGAAACGGCTCTGTAATCTTTACGGTGCCTGACAAATTTGAGCAATGCGTGAAGCTCGGACATATGCTATCGAAACCTTCAAAATAATTCGTCAGGCATTTGATGAAAACAGTTTTTATTTATTTTATTATTTTAGTTAAAGGCTAGTTGAGTTCCATTTAAAGATGGTGAGTGTTCAGGATTAAAAAAAAAAAAGAAATTACTAGCAAAACGCCAGAAAAAGTGCGGCTAAAGATTTTATAGACAAATCCAGAACAATCCACCATCTCTCACGTAATTAGAATCTTCATTGTAGTTTAAATTTAAACAGAATTTCAAACAATATTGGAATGACCTCAAGAAGAAAACTTCCGTACTTCTGAGACGTAGATAAAACAACAGAATTGTTGCGTAAGCATACAAGAGGATTCTTTCGAACTGTGGGTGGCCAAATTTAAATAATATATGAAGAATATTATTGATTGGAACAATATTTTAGCATTTAAGGTCTAAGGCGGGAGAAATGATGAATTCGTCTCAGAAACATAATCGTAAAGTAACTACAAACTGTCTAAGATAGAATTTGAACACCGATCGACGACTCCATTTTCTGCACTTTTCCTCCTATCGCTCCTTCTTGTACGGCGACGAATTTTTACATTTTCATTTTTGTAACTTAACTGAAAACTATCCAACTACATATATGCATACATACATACATATCTATCTATTTAACTAACTAAACAATTAATTTACAAAGGAAACAAACTCCGCTGCGAGGAAAGTCAGACAAATTAAATTTTAATCGGTGACATTGTCGTGGGATGTGTTTACTTGAAACAAGCTTCAACCAATCAACATCTTTTCTGTGGCTGCGTTAAACAATTGTTTTGTTTTGTTTTACGGCATATCAACCTCATTGGGTTATTTAGTGCGGGCAAGATTTTTATTGCTGGTAATATTTTTATCCAAAAATATATTTCTGGTAATATTTTTTCCAAAAAAGTATTGCTGGTAATACTGCATTGCTGATAATAATTTGTTCTTCAAAAATTTATTTCTGGTAAGAATGTCTTATAAAAATGTTTTGCTGATATTAAAACCTATTTTTACACGTTTTCACCCCAGTTTGGGAGTTAACTATTTGCTCATAGCTGGGAACCTGATATGTGCTACCGGCTAGTTAAAATATCTCGGAAGTGTTTTAATGGATGGACCTGGGAACACCAGCAACTAAGAGGTGGTTCCACGCTCCTCAACTCCTCCTGATCAGAGGCCTTGATGTCGGATGTAGTTTATCGTCTTACCAAAGGCACAGATGTAGTTTATCGTGATAACGATGACGGTTAATCAATTGTTCTGAGTGTCCAGTCTTCTGAATATATCTCTGAGATGAGGTATTATGATTATTTACATTATTTACATTATTCGGACTGTTATCCTCAACTAGAAACTAGAACAATCCACCCCGCTGGACGAAATATAGGTTTCGTTCCGAAATTCGGATTACCTGAAGAAGACCGGGGCGTACAACGGCCGAAATGTTCTTAACGTTTGTTAACACTTACTGGCTGATTGCAGGGTGATGGCTAAAGAAATACAAATAAAGCTACGCTCGTAGGTCGTCGTGGTGGTACATTAGTTCGTTAACCCACAAAAGGTTGATAAGCCGTAAAACAAATCACTATTTCTGTATCTGCCTATGTCGATGTCTCCACCTCTCCTCTCTCTCTCTCTCTCTCTCTCTCTCTCTCTCTCTCTCTCTCTCTCTTGGCTTCTCTCTCGGCGGAATGAGAAATCGGAGAGTTCGTTCCACTTAAGGGAAAATTCCCTTGTTAATTATATGAATATGTCTCCTCGCCCCACCCCCACCCCAACTATTAGGACTTGTATCTGGGGAAATCATTGTTATCATCTTTAAAAATAAATCTTAAAGTAATATTTAGTTGCAAAAAATAAATGAATTATTCTTGCCATGCAAAAAAATGTTTCATCTTTAAATAACCCACAAAAGGTAGATAAGCCATAAAAATAAAAACAACTCAATCTCTCTCTTTCTCTCTCTCTCTCTCTCTCTCTCTCTTGCTCTCTCATTGTTTCTCTCTCTCTCACGCTCTTTCACTCCCTCTGTCTCTGTCTTCTCTCTCTCTCTCTCTTCTCTCTCTCTCTCTCTTTCTTACTTTTTTCTTTCTTTTTTCTTTCTCTCTTTCTTACTCTCTCTCTCTCTCTCTCTCTCTCTCTCTATCTATCTATCTATCTAGCTAGCTAGCTAGCTCTAGCTATTTACGGAGTTCTAAGACCAATCTCTCTTAAGCTCAAACAAAAACCATTACAGTCTGCCGGCCATAGCCACCGAGCGGACAGAGAAATCATTTCATCCTTACCCCTATGGTATTCTTCTGAAAGTGTCTTCTCACGAAAATTGACTTTCCCAGACACCATTGGGACTCAGGGTTGGATATTGGGGATCTGGTAACATCAATAAAGGACAGAACAAGGGATACTCAATGGAGTTCCGACCAACTATAGGGAGGCCGAAGGATGGTGATGATGATGATGATGATGCCGATATCTATTTATCTATCAGATAATGCATATAATACTTCAGAATTCCCAATTTTCAACTCTGCCATAAACTCTAAGTTAAAATCAGTAATTCCAACTTATTCATGAGAGGAACATTATATAATTTACAACGGTACAAGTCGACAGACTTTCCATCGATTCTTTTGAATCATACCTAAAGTCTTCAAGTCAGTACAGCTAGATTCGAAATAAAACCCACCGCATACTAACTATAACGCAAAGAACCATTTCCACACAACGTAAAGGGATCTTTGCTGGTTCGTTCTATTTCAGTTGATACATCCAATATGGGGTCAGCGTCGAACATGATCAGTAACTAGACGGGTGACCACTTGGAAATGTCAGGTTCTGTAAGCTTTGATTTACGGGTGGTGTGCTGAATAATGGCTCGGAATTGGAAATCGGAGAGCCTAGTTTCAATTCCAGTCGAGTCCTTTATATTCACTTACGCGAGAATACCTTTGGAACTGGTATGAATCCTCCTCTTCATCCTCATCTATGGGTTAATTAGTAAGTATTCGATGTGTGAGGGTCAAGCAGCTCAATTCCTAGCAACCGACAGCCAGACACCAGCATATATGATTTGATTTTATATATATATATATATATATATATATATATATATATATATATATATATATTAAGAAATGGACAAAGTCCGACAATTTATTTATTAAAGACATTTTTATGTTTAACGTTCTTTTTTTTTCTTTTTTTTTATAGATACAAGTATTTAAGTAATTGCTCTGTTTATAATAAACAGTATTAAATAACATTTACCGGCCTGAATCAAGGAAACCGACAGCCCGACAACAGCACATGAGATTTGATTATAGTGGTGAAAGCCTCGTGCAGGACCATCCACACTATATATATATATATATATATATATATATATATATATATATATATATATATATATAATGAAAAACAGACCACTTTAAGGTACCATTACAATAATTTATTTCACCAAAATCCTTTTTAAAGGACTCCGGATCATCAGGTAACACTTCCAACAAAGAAATGAAAGGAAAAATGGGATTAGAAATTGATGGGTAGTGTAATTTTTGTAATTTAACAGGGAGGGTGATAGTTGTAGTTAACCAGACAAGGTAGAGTATAGGGTGGGGTTAATTTCATATTTCTCTTAAGCATGCTTTATATTGGGGTAGGAGGAGTGACCGAACCGTGACCTATTTAGATGGTTAACTTAACGGAAATGATATATAGGAATGGGAGGGTAGTGGGGGGAAAAGAAAAGGAAAAGTGGAAAGGAGAGAGGAGACAGATGACAGTAATACAGATATATCTAAATGAGTGTTACATCAGAGAGAGGGGGAGAGGGAAGGGAATCGAAAGAGGCTGTAATTTTGTTTTAACAAAATTATGTAAAAGATAGATTTCAATGCTTGATAGAAATTTAGATGTCTAAAAATGATGAATGTTATCAATTTAAACATTTAATTTTTTAAGTAAATAGTTTAGGGACTTAATATAAGTTAACTACTATTTTTATTAGCACATTTATCGAGAACATATTAAAGAAATATTTAAAATTATAATAGTTTATTTACCCGACCAATTGTACTTTCATAATATTGTAAAAAATTCAGTAACAATAACATCTATATTAGTTTTACTTTAAATCTAATTTATGAATGTAATTTTTCTTTATTATTATATGGGTAAACTTAATTAAGGTTTAGGTTTCATTATTTAATAATATTTGAGGTTAATATTAAAGATTTTGTTTTCTTCTTATATGTATCTCACAAACATATTCATGCAAATCCACATATACATACGTCCATTTATATGTGCAAATACACACATAGACACACGTACAACAATATACACAAATGTTCATCCATCTTCATACATAAATTACATATACACACATACATTTCTCAATCATTACCTATATTTTAACGTTTGAAATTTATTTTATATATATATATTTCAATTTTAAATCTTGCAAAGAAACAAAATTTGCAATAAGTATCAGAAAAGATCACCTGATAAAGAGACATTTGGAAAATCTAGTGCCTGATTTCTTTAGAAAAAAATGACCATCTTTGATTGCAAAAAATTAGTATTTCTCCATTCCTTGTTTGTTGTCCACACCATCATCTATTGAAAACGTATTCTTATGTGATTAATACAACGAGGGTTGTAATGAGGGGGAGGTCGCAATTTTTCTCAATATCCAATAAACGGGCGTTTCTTAATAAGAGTTTGTCCTATGTATGACGATAAACTACATCAGGCATCGAGGGCTCTGTTCGGGAGATTTGATGTTTTGAAGAAACTGGAACTACTTCTTAATTGCTGGTGTTCCATGTTCACGCTGACCTGTCGGGGTAGCATCTGTTAGTATCCCAGCTATGTGCAAAACAAAAACAAAACATTATGAAAGTATAAAAATACATTTTTATGTAAACAAAACTACCAAAATATACATATTTATAGCAAAATTACGAACAATTCCTATTTATAATATATATTTAGTCGAATCCATAAAATTGGGTTCAAAATATTTAGATTTTGACATTAAATAACCCATATAGATGATATGCCGCTAAATCAACTTTCTTAATAAAAGGGAATAGGAAAATAATTTAAAGAGTAAAAAAATGCTTAATTAAACGGGGTGAGCTTAATAAGCTCGGGTAGGGAGGCGAAAAAAATAAACGCCGTCTGATGTCTATTTAGAAATTTACTTGCACGGACTGAGCGGTAGATTACTAACACTTGAAACATGCTATGAAAGACAACTGATCAGCTTTTCATTAGCTTTCTTAACACACTCTACATCATGAACCGCGATTGGTAACTTTAATATACAGCATCGGAAATACCTTGACAGACAGTATGTTCCCGCCAATGCGCAGTCCACAACTACCCTAAATCATAACTAGGACTATTTATATATCCCCACGTACGTAAATACATGGGATGCAAAAGTAGGTATACAGTAAGTATTATACAAGTATTACCATTGTTGTAATAGTGGTACAAGGATTCATTTAATACTAGAATTCATTTAATTGACTAAAATCATTTTTAATATTTTTATTTTCATAAATTTTATCATAATACATTTATTAAATTTTTTAGTAAACAATAATAATAATAAATGTTTTACAGATCAGTTGCGGGGTGAATGACGGGGGAAATTGTTTGAACATTTGAGGGGTTGATATGTTTATTATTGATATGTTTTAATCGATTTGCTTTTATGATCAATACAATATGTTTTGTACGAACGTTTTGTTTTTCATTACTTTTGCATTCTGTGTGCAACTTCGAGCCAAGTAACACTTGATCCCATAAGTTTTAATTTATTTATTATTTTTTGTCAAATGGGTAACCTTTTTGAAGATCCCACTTCTCAGACTCCACTGCCGGTCATAAAAAAACACAAATAACTTAAATCATCTGCTTAAGAGTAAATGACTTTTTATTCCACGAATCCGTTTAAGAATTTAAATTTCATTTTAATGTTTGAGTGAAGCAAATTACCCATAATATATTCTGCTGTTGGGGTAATAAATTCAATTTTATAATTAATGGTTATACTACTGTATGGATATATAGACATCAAAGTAATTTCTAGTAAATTTATGAATTGTTCATAATCTGAACAGTTAAAATCTGAACAGATAGGACCCACCATGCCACGTGTCGAATCATCCTCATTCCTTTCGTATTCCATTGGTAAGGAGGAAGTTCCACTCAGAAAGATGCTTATCCAAGACTGTTACTTTGTGGAACAGACTCACAGAACTAAGCTTCTAAATGTTACATTTAGGGAATATACGTTTGAATCGCCAGCCCAAACATTCGTAACTGAGCGCCCTAAAAATCACTCCTAGCTTGAAGGTGTTTTCCCCAACGCAAGGCACGTTTCTGTAAGAATTTCGATTTCCCAGGCCGGTAGAAGTTAATTACACGGTTAAAAAACAGGGACAATTACTAAAACACTTGCAAAATATAACGTTTATAGATATCAAAGTGTAAAAACCCAAAGGAGAACACGTTTTTAAAAAAACAGTTTTGTATGAGAGGAAGGATTTTTGACAATCATTTAGCTTGGAAGTTGAAATATTTGATTGATAAGAAAACCTTTTCCACTTGTCATAAAAGAGTCAGCAAACAGCAAAATTCATTTAGCAACGCTCGATATTACAATTCTTCTTGTCACCAAGATTGTTAGCTTCGTATTCAAAAAAGTTTAATAAATGTCGACAATTAACTGGAGCAGAATTGTAGAAAACCATCTTTTTGCGTTTATTTATCGATAATTGTTTATGGAAAGTTCTTCATTTATATGAAATTTTTCGTTAAAAATATTTCCTTTTTTTTGCATCAAGCGGGTTGTGGGCAAAGATTAGTATAGGAAATGTTAGGGTCATTTTTGCGGTGAAAAACACATTGATTTGGAAATTCTTACTAAAAATAATTAGCGGATTTTGATTAAACTTACAGGATTTATTCATAAATGAATTAAATTATTTTACAAATATTTCTTTAGAAAATCTTGGAATGTTTTCTTTTTTTACATCTGTTACACCCGACTTATTTAATTTTATGTAATGTTACCGAAAACCTGCGCTGAATCGTAAAATAAAAATGCAAAATGCTAAAATATTATTTAATTGCTTTTATGAATAAGATATATTATGGACACTTTTGTCTTAAAAAAAATATCATTTTTCGATGAATAATGAACTTTTACAAGAACCGTTTTATTTTTTTTTCATTTTAATTATAATAATTCATAAAGTTTTCAATCTTTTAAAATTCTGTTTTAATTTGCCCCGGTTAGATGTTAGATTGTTATTGAATAGAAACTATATTTCTTAATCATAAATGGAAAAGCTTATTACAATTTAGCAACCACCAATATTTTTAAAAGAATTCAGAATTTCTTTTTGTATATAAACATGAGGATTTTTGTAAATACGGACATCCATACTCTACATTATCAGGAAAGAAGATCGCTAACTATAGTAAATTTAAAGCCAAAGTACCTAAAATTCAATAAAACATTAGATTACGGAGAATATTTTCCTAATTTTTTAAGATTACTGGATAGTTAAAAATTATATAAAACGTATATAATTTTTTTTACAGATATATCCATCAAAGAACAAAATTAGATAAACTTCCATTTGACAGTCAAGCTATATAAACGGTTACTTCCCTGTTAAAATATATTTCTGCGATATTTTCAAACTAAGTAATATTTGTTTCAAAACAGATTAAACTTATATCATTTAATACCCCTCGAATAAAGTTTCATAAAAGTATATTTTATTTTTAAATACTTTTTAATAACGAAAGTTATATCGTGATGACAGATGGCTAAAAATGGCCCTAAAATCAGCTATTTCAAAAATTTGCATACAAAATCTCCTTCCAGTCAATCTAGATTAGTTTTGAAATACAGAAAATGTATTTTTCTTATTAGAAATATTAAATTGAATCTATTAGCTTGAAATTAAACCTAAATTAAAAGCTTCAAGAAAAAGTTATCTTTTTTAAAATTGATTTTAAAGCTTAGATATCACATTTCTGTGGAGGTAACTAGTTTATATCTGTCTGTCCGTTTACTTGATGTAAATTTTAATGCGCCAAAAGTATAATTCATGTTGAAAATCTTTTCCTCTTTCTTGTTTCTTTCAGAAATCACTTCTATAGAAAAAGATTTTCATTAATGAAAGCAACAACTAAATGGCTGGGGTTTTTTTTTGCGGGGAGGGGAGGTATTTTTTTTTTTTTTTTTTTTTTTTTAGACAATGTTTATATCATCTATCATTGCCCTTTATACAGAAAAATGTAAATTATTTTTCTTTTGGTATACTTATTACTTTCTGTTAATTTACATATCCAAGTGTAATTATTTCTTTTCTTTCTTACGTTGCTGTATTTTCTTTCCTCTCTTCTATCCTTTTCTTTCTTTTTCTTTTCTTCCTTTCTTTTTTTTTTCTTTTATTTTTTCATTTCTTATTTTTGGCTTTTCTTTCTTTTCTCCATATCTTGTCCTACATTCTTTTACTTTCCTTTCTCTTTTTTCTTTCTTTGTATTCTTTTCATCTTTCTTTCTTCTTTTTCTTTCCTTCCTATATTTTCTTTTTTCTTTTCTTCCTTTCTTTTTTCTTTCGTTTTACCTTTCTTGTATTTTTCTTTTCTTCATCCCCTTTTCTTTCTTTTTATTCTTTTCTTTTTCTTTTTTCTCTTTCTTTCCTTCCTATATTTTCCTTCTCTTTTCTTTTCTTTGATTTCCTTTATTTCTTTCTACTTTCTTTCTTTTTGCTTTTCTTCTTTTATTTTCGTTTTCCTTCATTTTTTCTCCATTGCTTTTTCTTGCTCTTATTTGTCTCTTTTCTCTCACCCATTCCTTTCTTTCTTTAATGTATCTTTATTTGTAATTCTTTCTAGAATTTCTCTTTCTTTATTCTTTTATTTGTTCTTTTTCTTCTCTTTCTTCCTTTACCGTTTCCATATCTTCTGTTCCCTTCATTCTTTTCCATCCTTTTTCATCTTCTTCCTCCACATTTCTCCTTCCTTCACTCTTCTTCTCAGAGGCTTTCTTGAATTTGTTCTTTTTTTCTAATTTTTCCTCTTTTTCTTGTTTTCTTTGTATTTCTTCTGTTTTTCTTCTCCCTTTCTTTCCCTTTTAACCTTCGTTCGTCACTCATTATTCTTTTTGTCTCCCCTGTCTCTTTGCGTTAATTGTAACTTCATCTACTTCCTGTCTTATTTTTTTCATGACTTCTTGTATTTTGCTTTTAATTTTCTTGCTTTTTTCAATAGGTTTTTCTTTAGTTTACTTTTTTCATTCTTAAACCAAGTTCGTCTTTCTCTTTCTCCTTTCTTCATCTCGCTCTTTCTTTCATTGTCTCTTCTTGTCTAATACGAATTACGACGTACTAGAAAGTCATATTCCAATTCATTTAATTGGTTAGGCATTTCTTCTTTTTTTTTTATTATTTTTCTGTGGAATGGATTGGGGAAATTGACAGAGAACACATGTGAAATCACTATTTCCTGCTCAAAACCTGGAGTGATTCTGGTAAATGAATAAAAAATAAACCTGCCAAAAGTCGCTGCTGATAGCCATCAATCCTGCTCCGGCTGCTAAAAAATAAGTGATTCTACGTCTTCAAGGAAATCGAAACGGGTATTTCTCTTTTTAATCATTGGTTCTTCATTTCTGTACTTCTTGATTTTGACCTTTTTTAATGTTATTTTGTCCAACTAAATATTTGTTCTGTTACGTTCTGTCGAACGTGATAACCATGGGAAGGCAGAAATGATCTCAGAGGGGAATGTCTCTCGGATGAAACTAAATGGAAAGGAAGAGAGACAGACGCGGAGAATGTGATGGGAAATTGATTTAAAGAATTTTCCCTTGAGGAGACTTTAGTATCTCAACTTTGGAAGTGTTCTTGTGTGTTCTGGGAGTGATAGGTGGTGTAGACACTTGGGGTTTCTGAGAAGAGCCAAACAAAAGTTGGTGGAAACGTGGGTGTTTCTGAAGAGAATAAAGAGGGTTTGGATTTAGAAGAAGAAGAAGAAGAAGAAGAAGAAGAAGAAGAAGAAGAAGAAGAAGAAGAAGAAGAAGAAGAAGAAGAAGAATTTGTTGTTGTTGTTGGCTTTAATCATTATTAATTCAATTAAGGGCTTCCATACCGATGTTGAAAAAGATAGTAAAGGTCATGAAGCCAGCACTGCAACAGCTTAGTGAGATAATCGTTATACTGTGTGCCACATACGAGCGAAAAGAATGACCAAAATAAGAAAAGAAAAACGAAGATTAAGAGTATTGAAGACGGAAGTAAAATAAGAAATCACTAAATAAAAAAAGGATCACGGAAGCTATTAAATAACGATAATAATAATAATAATAATAATAATAATAATAATAATAAACGGGAGTCATACAAAAATCGGTTCTTTTGAGTACTACACAAGTGTTGTCTGTCAGCGGTCCTTGTTGTGACATGATAGATAATTTACTGTACCTAGTGTACTAAAAAAACTACACTGTGTGACAAGCAATAATAATAATAACAGTTTATTTTTATATTTTTAGTGGAAAATGGCATGATGCCATTTCTGAACTTAATTCTCTGGTTGGGACCCAGAAAGAAACGTGTATACAACAGAAATCAAATGAAATAATAATAATAATAATAATAATAATAATAATAATAATAATAATAATAATAATAATACACAATGTATGACTTTAATTTCGATGCTGGGTACTCCGACGTTTCATTCATTACTGTTCGTTGGGATCTGTACCACCAAACTTAAAATATACATTAAAAAAAAATGGGAACTAAGGGTAGTATCCCACCATTTCAGAAGTATGTGATACTTAGCACTGTAAATATTTTGCGAAATGTGCACCTGCCTGAGGTCGTACGACTTGATGGAGATGTCCCATAAAGCAAGATTTCAGGTTTGAAGCGAAAAAGCCATGCAAAAGAAGAAAGTTTAATAATAATAATAATAATAATAATAATAATAATAATAATAATAATAATAATAATAATAATGAATACTGGGTAGATTATTGGTGTATTGAAGAAACTTGAACTGTCTTACATAACCACAACAATCGATCTCCAAAGATTCCTGAAAACTACAGAAGACTGAAGGATGATTTGTGTCAAAAAACACGAAAGAAATAAGAAATTTTATTCACTAATAAAAGAAGCCAACAAATTCAAAAGGGAATTTCAAATGTGTGAAGAAGTGCAAATAAACTATAATACACCGACTGCAGTGGCAAATAACATAAAAAAAGAAAGCAAATACAATGTAACTCATTGTCAATACGCTGGCCGTACCCAACAAGTTGATGTAAACAAACCCCATACCCATCAGTGGTTGTGTAGTACTTGTGTAGAGCAGGGTTAAGAATGAAACTGAAGCTTTTATTCTTGCTGAAATTGCCTGCTAACTAGAAATTACCAAGCACACATACTGAAAAACTGTGTTAACCCGAAATGCAGATTCTGTGATTAATATCCAGAAACAATTGACCATCTTCTATCAGGTTGCACGGTATTAGCATCCACTGAATAAAACCCGATATAAAACCCGAATGAGTGGACCAATATCTGCACTGGAAAATATGCAACTTTTACCGGAAGGAATCTGCAAGAAACTGATATGAATATCATCCAGGCCCGGTTACAGAGATAGAACCTCTAACAATTTTATGCGACTTTATAATACACACAGACAGAATAATCAAGGCTGATCGCCTAGACATCGGGATCAAAGGCCACAAGAACAGAATGTGTTGTTCTTATTGACATGGCACTCCCTGCAGATTGTAATGTGTCTTTGAAGATCTTCAAATAACTATCAAAATACAAGAAATGTAGAAAGTGGAAATCTCAAAAATGTGGCACAAGAGGACATCAACAATTCCAGTTGTAGTTAGTGCCCTCGAATAATCTCATTGAAGGGATTCCTGGTAGCCCATGCTTTAAAAAACTGTATTCACAGGTACATCATACACATTGCGAAGAGATTTATCTATGTAAAATACGTGTGATTTTAGGGATTTCTTTCCTCAAAAAACGCTGAGTGGAAAATGTCATGAAGCTATTTCTGATATTAGGTCTCTGGTTGGGGCCCCGGAAAATGACTATACAGCAGAAATCAAAGGAAATAATAATAATAATAATAATAATAATGTTTGAAATCGAAATCTCAAAAATGTAGCACATGGGAACATCAACAATCCCTGTCGTAGTTAACAATTCCAGTTGTAGTTAACCTAGGATTGGTTAAAAAAAAAGATTCCTGTAGACTCATTAAAGGGATGCCTTAAAGAAATACAAAAAAATGTTCTCACAAGTACAGCCCACACCTTACGAAGGGTTTAATCTATGTAAAATATGTGGGGTTTTTTAGGGGTTTTTTGTTAGTTTGTTTTTGTTTTTTTTTAATTGCTTAGTAGAAAATGCCATGATGCCATTTCTGACCTTAGGTCCCTGGGTGGGACCCGAGAAGAAATGTGTACACACCAGAAATGAAAGTAAATAATAATAATAATAATAATAATAATAATAATAATAATAATAATAATTTGCAGAGTCAAATAACATAAAAAAGAAAGCAAATACAACGTAACTCATTGTCAATACGCTGGACGTACCCAACAAGTTGATGTAGACAAACCCCATACCCATCAATGGTTATGTAGTGGTTGTGTAGAGCAGGGTTAAAAAATGAAACTGAAGTTTTTATTCTTGCTGAAATTGCCTGCTAACTAGAAATTACGTGGGTTTTTTTAGGGTTTTTTTGTTTGTTTGTTTTTTATTTTTTTTAATTAGTCAGTGGAAAATGTCATGATGCCATTTCCGACCTTAGCTCTCTGGGCGGGACCCGAAAAGAAATGAGTACACACCAGAAATCAAAGGAAATAATAATAATAATAATAATAATAATAACTGGTATGAACACCACCCAGACCCGGTTACGGAGATAGGACCTGTTACAATTCTATGGGATTACACAATGCACACTGACAGAACAATCAAAGCCAACCGCCCAGGCATTGTTATTAAAGACCACAAACAAAAACGGTGCCTCCTTATTGATAAGGCAGTCCCTGCTGACTGCAATGTATATTTGAAGATATTCAAAAAGTTGTCAAAATACAATGACCTTGAAATAGAAATATCGAAAATGTGGCATATGGGAACATCAACAATCCCTATTGTAGTTGGAGTCCTAGGACTGGTTGGAAAAGATTCCAGTAGACTAATTGAAGGGATTCCTGGAAGTCCATGCCTCAAGGTGATACAAAAAATTGTTCTGACAAGTACAGCCCACATTTTACGAAGGGCTTTACCTATGTAATTTTTTTTTTTTTTTTTTTTTTTTTGTCAGTGGAAAGTGTCATGACGCCATTTCTAACCTTAGGTCCCTGGGCGGGACCCGGAAAGAAATGTGTAAACGCCAGAAATCAAGGAAAAAAAAAATAATAATAATAATAATAATAAAGATACGCCTCAGTGTTAGTAATAGTAATATATTTATACATTTGATGACCAAGAAGAAAGAAATAAAGAAATAAAGAAAGAAAGAAAGAAAGAAAGAAAGAAAGAAAGAAAGAAAGAAAGAAAAGGAATTTAACGATAAGAATATCCAATATAAATGTATAATGAAACGGTCAGAAACAATAAGAGGAAAGCCGATGGGAACAATTGATGTGAAAAGAACTGAATGAAAGAAAGACAATTATAGCAAGCAGGAATCATAAAAGCAAGAAGCATTTGAACAAAAACCAAAGACTGATTAAGAGAATTAAAATTGTAGAACGAAATACAAGATTGCAAAAAGAAGTAAATAATGTTTATTCTATGAGAAAATAAAAACCTAAATATGACAAGAAGACAAGAATAAAATAAAGTGGCCAAGCAACAACAAAAAAGAATTAGGAAAGAAAATATAGTCGTCTCAAAAGGATAGGAAAAATGAAGCTAATTAAATTGGAAAGAATAAAACATATTGAGAATGACGAGAAAACTGATAGAAAAAACGAATGATGTAAATAAAATAAAAAAGACGAATAATAAAAAATTTTAAAAACTACTAAAGGGATCAATGTTTAAGAAGAATCTATGGTAAAAAAAAAGGCGATAGACAAAAAGTAAAGAAGAATAAAAAAGGACCAGAATGAATTAAAAAAATATTGAAAGCAGATGAAGATAAATTTCGCCGTGGAATAGCGGCTTATCAACTATTGAGCTTCTTTTAACCCTTTTCATTCAATGCTCTATGCTGATGGAATCAGTTCAGAGTGAGTTAAACTTAGTAAATAATATAGTATAGTTTGAAAGTAGTAAAAAAGAAACCGAATAAGCAATAAAGATAAAAAAAAGGCAATGATGGTTATTTCCTAAGCGTAGCTTAGATGTGGCACAAGGCCGAAAGTATGGAGCGCCCAGTGAGGAACGAACTCACTACTCAGTCGTAAACAAGAGACAAACTTGCTAACCATAGACCTGGTGGAGGTTTCCAAATGATTTTCTAAGCGTAGCTTAGGTATGGCACAAGGCCTGACTATGGGGCACCTAGTAAGATCAAACTCACTACTTAATCGTAATTGATCTTGCAAGACAAGCTTGCTAACCATTACACCGCGTCGAAGCGTCCAGAAAAAGGCAGTGATGCATGGGGCGATTGATATAAATAAGCTGAAAAAGAAAGAAAGAAAGAATGAATGAATGAATGAATGAATGAAAGAAAGAAAGAAAGAAAGAACGAACGAACGAACAAACAAAAATATGAACAAAGTTATTAGAATAAAGACAAAGAACGAAAAATGGCAAAAAAACTAGTAAAAGAGAAAGTGAGAAAGAAATAGAAACGCTCGGAAATAAACTCTATTAAATTTAAGAAACAAAGATTCAAAAAATGAATTTAAAAATAATTAGTCAGCACAAAAAAGGAGAACGATAAAGGGAATTAAAAAAACATATCTGTTGTGACCACATAAATGGTTAAAGAAATAACAAAACAAGTGTTACAGATATATCATATATTAAAAAGTAAATACAACAGAACAGTATTACACGACTTGTAAATATCCGTCGGATGACACAGCGTTCAATCTATTCAACTGTTATATTTACCAGTTTCCCCACAAGGCCGAGTTTAATGTGGGGCAATCCGAGCCCGAAGGCTCGGCCAAAAATTCCCCATAGACACCGTATAAAACAGGGTCGGGTAGCTCTTTCCCTAAACGAAACTATACACTTCAACATAGCCTTATCTGGGGATCCTCTCTGCGCGGAGGCACAGAGTTTGACCAGTACAGCTGGAAGAGATCTATTCGACTGTTAATATTTAAGAGCCCTCATCCCCACGAGGGATGTACGTGGCACAAGGCCGAGTTCACCGAGCCCGTAGGTTGGTCCCAAAATATTCTCGTAGAACCCGCATGAGCGGGTTTCGGTCTGTCTACCTCCCCGGACGAAACACTGCCCTTCGGCACAGCTGCGCCCGAGTTCCTCTCTGTCCAAAGGCAGAGAGTTAGACAGCAGATGCGAAAAGTCACAGCTTCGGTTGAACAATCTAGTCGACTGTTAATATTTAACAGCACCCCACGAGGGATGTATGTGGCACAAGGCCGTGTTTACCGTGGGTTCTCCGAGCCCGTAGGCACGGCCAAAAATATTCCCTTAGAACTCCGATAAACGGGTTCAGGGCCTGTCTACCTCCTTGGAAGAAACTTTGCTCTTCGGCAAAGCCTCGACGGGGTTCCTCTCCGCTCAATGCAGAGAGTTCGGCAGATGAAGAATCTATGCGACTGTTATATTTAACCTCCCCACCCCCACGTGAGTCGTATGTAGCACAAGGCCGAGTTTATCGTGGGTTGTCCGAGCCCGTAGGCATGGCCAAAAATATTCCCTTAGAACCCGCCTAAACGGGATCAGTGCCTGTGTCAAAGCTTCGTCCGGGTTACTCTCTGCTGAGGTAGAGAGTTCGACAGTTTGAATAATCTATGCGACTGTTAATATTTAACAGCCCCCGCCACGGGGGATGTATGTGGCACAAGACCGAGTTTAGCGTGGGTTCTCCGAGCCCGTAGGCTTGGCCAAAAATATTCTCTTTCAACCGCCTAAACTGGTTCAGGCATTGTCTACCTTCCCGGAAGAAACTTTGCCCTGCGGCAAAGCCTCGTCCGAGTTCCTCTCCGCCGAGGTAGAGAGTTCGACAGCAATGAACAGTCTGGTCGACTGTTAATATTTAACATTCCCTCACGAGGGTGTATGTGGCACAAGGCCGGTTTATTGTGGGTAATCCGAGCCCGTAGGATGGGCCAAAAAAATTCCCTTTGAACCCGCCTAAACTGGTTCAGGGACTGTCTACCTCCCCGGACGAAACTTTGCCCTGCGGCAAAGCCTCGTCCGGGTTCCTCTCCGCCAAGGTAGAGAGTTCGACAGAAATGAACAGTCCGGTCGACTGTTCTCCCAAGGCCTTCTCTCCTACTAATCTTATAGTAGGCGGAAGAGTCCAACATAGACTCTTTAGAGGGAGGACATCACTACAATATCTATAAAGATAACTGTTTCAATTATTCAGAAAGAAAAGCAAATATAGAAAGTATTTGTTGAAGAATTTCCTTATAAATGCTTGCCTTTCTTTATCTTTTTTCTTTTCTTTTTTTATTTTTTTTGTTTTGTTTTGTTTTTGCTGCTAATCACAAGATGACAACGTCCCTAGCCTGAAAGACTACGTTACTTTAAGACAAGTTCCACAAGTATAAAAAGCGAGCTCGGGTGTTCGTTCTGGTTTCACGTTGCTTCCTTTTGCGATTCCGGGATCAAGTAAAAAGAAACTAAAAAAAGAAATTAATTTATTAAAAAAAATAATAATTAAAAACAAAGAAAATGTAATAAAATTAATGGTAAAATAATACTAAAATATCTGTTCATTTGTAAATTTAGACATATCTCATATGATATGTGATATGTCTAATACATATGTCTATACATATGAGTTATATGTATATTGTGTTTTAGGTAAGAAAAATGTATGTCGTATCTAAAATCTTTATCCAAGTTTTTTTTCTTTTCTTTTTGATAGAGGGGGGTTGTGTCTTTATTTTTATCCTCTCGTTTCTCTCACTGACACCTATCGAAAAGACTATATAGCAAACGTGTATTGTTTTATTAAATTTTTTTTTTTCATCAGATTAATTTATGTTATGTGGACACATGTCGGATATGAATATTTGGAAGAGGCTGCATTTGTAACAATAGATTTGGTCAATAAACTGAAGTAATCTTTGTTTTCTTTTTATTTCTGTTACATTTCCGTACATTTACGTAAGTGCGCATGCGTAGAATAAACGGATAAAAGAGCAATGTATTATACAAAGAAATCAACCGAAGGAGAAAAGAACGAAGAGACGTACACAAAGACAGAAGAAAAAAGATTCAAATTTAATCAAAGAGAATAAGGAGGACATAGAGTGAGAGAGAGAGAGAGAGAGAGAGAGAGAGAGAGAGAGAATAATGCAGGTGAGAGGTTTGAAAGAAAAAAGGGGAGGAAAAAAGTTAAAAATGAGAAGCAAAATGGCGGACGCTGAAGCGTAGAAATAATTGAATGGAAAAAAGAACGAAGAGACGTACACAAAGACAGAAAAAAAAGATTCAGATTTAATCAAAGACAATAAGGAGGACATAGAGAGAGTGAGAGTAACCCAGGTGAGAGGTTTGAAAGAAGAAGGAGAGGAAAAAAGTTAAAAATGAGAAGCAAAATGGCGTACGCTGAAGCGTAGAAATAATTGAATATTATAAAAAGGAACTTGATATTTTAAAATTCGAACCCCTATTTAAGAAGTTTTCGCTTTGAGCCCACTTAGATTTCATATAAACAACAAATTACTAAAGATCAAAATAGAATCAATTTTCTTTTCTCCGTCCTGTTTCCGCCATTTGTTTATTTTTATCCATTTATTTTTATTTATTTATTTTATTATTTATTATTTGTTATTGAACTTTCTTTGTCTTCTCACTTTTAACCGCAGATTCAATTAACAGATATAAATACATGAATCTATCAAATTCCTCTCGCTATCATAGAGACGACTGACCATCTGTTATTGATATTTATTTAAATCTGATTTCGGGATTAACTCAATTTGAAATTTAAATTTTAATTGGAATCCTCTTACGCGAGTAAAGGAGACGACAAATTCAAAATAAACAAATCTGAGTGGAAGGACACGCACACAAGTACAAGCGCCTAGAAACACACATACACACACAAATATATATATATTTAGAGAGAGAGAGAGGGACTAATAAACCAACATCACCACTTGATGTTGGTTTATTGGTCTATTGATTTTTTAATGCCAAGTTTAATTTCACATTCTTAAATAACACAAGTTGAACTTGGTTTACATTTTATACGACCCCCACGCCATTACTCTTGCAAGATTATTGCAAAAGACACACGCATAAATGAGTGCATGAAGTCAGTGAGTACACACACACACACACACATATATATATATATATATATATATATATATATATATTCCGGCTCTATACTTTCCAGCCAACTTTAATCTGCAAAAATTTAAATTCAATGTCAATCGCTGTCCTCCTAATTACTCTTCCTCTGTTCTCATTCCTAAGCAATGTCCCTGTTTAAAACTCTGCCACACCCCGTAACACTTTACGTCTGTGTGGATTTACTGCTTTGCTTGGGGTGAACTAGATTTAAAAAAAAAAAAAAAAAAAAAAAAAAAAACGCGTTACTTACACAGAGATTTTTAAAGCATTTCACCCCAAGCAAGTCGGGAGTTCCACGAGTACGCAAAAGACTACAGAGAATGTAAGGGAAAAGACTGGGTATAGGTGGGGATGAAGAAAGGATAAAAACAAGAACGGAGATCAAGGCAACAGAAGATGCCGATTGACATTACATTTAAGGTTTTGAAGATTATAATTATCAGGGAAGCAAGTAAGAGGTAAGGTGTTCTACTGTTGGGAAGTGCGAGAGAAGCTGTTGGAAAAGAAAAGGCGGTTACATTTAACTGTTCCTACAGTAAAGGGGTGGGACCGAGATGCCAACCTAGTAACACGCTTAAATTCATACAGTGGGGACACCAGTGAAAATTTCTCGTCAGAACAGTTGCCATGAAAATATTTATAGAAAAACAGGGAATTCACATCACGTCTGTGAGAAATTGACTTGGGTCGAGATGCCAGGTCAGGACCTATCCCATTGCATATGCGTCTTTGGATTTTGTTGAGAACCCCGAGGTGAACAGCGGGGGCACTAGAACATATATGGTATGTATTCTCTGCATGGATGAATGGTAGATTTGTAGATGTGAAGAATGGACTCAGACGAGAAAAACCTTTTGGCGCGACACAGAAAACCAACTTTCCTTACGGTAGATGAAGCTATTGATTCAATGTAGTTGTTGCACCTCAGGTCAGTGGAAAACGTGAGACCAAGAAGATGCAGTGAATCACTCTCGTGGAGTTGAGCATCAACCATGTTGATAGGAGGCAGGGACCTTTCTCCATGATGAGTAAATGATAGCAGTTTCGTTTTGGATGCATTAAAATTCACAAGCCATTTCCTGACCCAGTCAGCCACAGATTGGAAGTCGTTTTCGAAACCAACGGCCAGATTAACTTTGTCAGCAATACCTGATATAATAAATTAACAATGTTATTTTATAATATTAGATTATTGCCGATATTCGTGACCGATTAGACAATTTAAAACAATGAGAACCTAGCAGGAATATTTGCAATAATACAGTATTAGTTTAATAGAGAAATGTTTCGCCGTTTATTTTAACCTGAGAAATGGCTGAGTATTTAAAGCATTCGCTTTCTAACCATGAAACGCGGGTTCGAATCCCACGATGGTCAATTTGACAGCGAGGCGACTTCCAATTGCTATCGTCCCGATGGCGTCAATCCCAGCAGGTATTGCCGTTTGAAAGTGCTCGAAAACCATTACACGTGTAGACGGAACAGTTCGTCGATGGTTGTTCTAGCACAAAGTCACAAGTCATCGTGACCGAGGGTGCGAGCATAATGACGTTTTTCAAAATGGTGGCCACGTTAGATTGTGTTCTCTCTGTAAATCTGTTTAGCATACTTGAACTATAAACCACAGACGGTCTTTGTGAGTGTTGAAGAAGCATAAATGTACCAAAGAAAGCGTCTTCAAGAGGTATTTGGTATGTGTTGAAACTAGACTAATGCATGGAATAATAATACAACACAAAATGTACTTAGAACAAAATGTATTGAAACAAGAAAGTGTACACAATATTTACATATAGTCTTTTGGTATATTCTTGGGAAGACCGTTCCTGGAGAATGTGTTGACTTAGTCGCAGTCGGGCAGAGTCTCTGGATTGGATCTCTTGATTCCTCCCCGGTACCAACTATATTTATATGGTCGGTACTCCACTATGCAAATTAGGTGGATCCTACCACAACAGTATGCTAAACCAAATTGCTTGCCGTCTTCGCATATGAGTAGGTTCGGAAACGAATAGCCGGCTATTACTATCTTGTAGCAGTATATTCATTATTTGGTAGGTTATTTTATTATAGAAATGTATTGAAAACCAAAGTCTAAGGTTTGTTTTATTTAATAATGAATATAAGTGTTACTTATAAAAGAACTATGTATAAGTGCTTGCTGTAATTGTCTAGTACCTTAAATCTACTATAAATCTATCATTGGTCCGTGTATTGAATATTGCTATTACATCTAGTCTGGTGTTACTAATATATACCTAGACATTCTTGACAAAATCCAAAGAAGTATTCATAATTTTATCGGTCCTGTTCTGTTATCTAGGTTTCAATCATTTTCCCATGGCCGTAAGGTCGCTTCGTTGTATCTTGCTTCGCTCAACACCGCAAACTGCTACGAAACCAAAACATCAACCTGAAAACTCGAGTCTAGTTCTTAAATCGCCTCGTCAGTTCGTAATTCAATATGGATGCTATGTAGAACTATTTGAGGACTATCAACATTAGTAACAACTAAAATGGATAGCACATGTCACTGGAAATGAAAATAGTGAGATAATCAAGACGTTGATATTCCACATTACTTCAAATAGAAGTTAGGAAAGAACCACCCCCCTCAATAACGGAAAGAGCGATAACAGGTGCTGGACTTGAAGAATTTCCTGACAAATAGTTTTAAGAGAAAGATTTTATAAATGTCAACATAAAACAGTACTGGCTTCTCGGTCAGTGAATGCCATATATTTACTTATAGGGAAATGGTTAATGTTATTTCCATTTTCCTATAAATATTTTCATGGCAATTTTTTTGGATGAGATTTTCTCTTTGGTAGCTTGATTTCATGCATTTAAAGGGAGTACTAGATTGGCAGTTAGGCCCTTATCTTTTTATTCTTGAAATTGCTAAGTGTAATCATAAGTTCTTTTCTAACAGTTTCTTTTTCTCTTGATCTTCTTGTCCGTAGAACATTCTTCTTGCTTTCCTGTCAATTATGATCTTCAGCATTTAAATGCAGCATCAATTTTCTGTCTTCACCTTTCTTGGGGTGAAATGATCTCTATCTATAAAAGGCAGGATGTGTGTGTGTGTGTGTGTGTGTGTGTGTGTGTGTGTGTGTGTGTGTGTGTGTGTGTGTGTGTGTGTGTGTGTGTGTAACGAATGCACGGCCGCAATTTTCGGCGGATTTGCACCAAAATCTACATGCACATGCTCCAAGTTAGTGGAAAGACCAAGACCCACTTTGCATTTCCCAACTCCCATCAATAGTGAAAATAATCGATTTTTTCATGCTTCTACGGCAGTTTTCATGTAGTTTGCGACCATTTTTTACTGGCCAGAGTGAGAGCCTATAGCTGACTGCCATGAATAGGCAGGAAGATTCTATTGGCCAGCGTGAGAGCCAACAGCTGACTGACACAAATGTTAACTAGCATGCTAGCATGCAAAAAAATCGATAGCTGCATTCGTCACAAGTGAGAAAAATTTAAATCTGCATGGCACTTTACTCCAATTGGCTCATTCGCTTGCTTAAACTCAACGTTGATTCTGATTCCGCAGAACTGGGTTGGGTGTAAAAAAGTATTTGTTGTTAACATTCTTTTTTCATTCGGTTTTTCCAGTTACGAGTCCTTTTTTAAAGCTGATTGTTTTGTGTTCATTTTGTATAGTTCTTATTTCGTAACAGATTTAATGTTTAGTATAGAGCTTAGAAAAAATTCGCAGTGTGAGATAGGCAAGAGGTAAGGCATGTAGCAACATCAGTACGGCAAAGGGCACTCCTGTAAAGGCAACGAGGGGCAAAAATATTTTAAGTCAAGTGATAGCAATTGCTGTATGAGTCGTACGATTTTTGAATCAAGCACGGGCAACGCCGGGCCATGCTGCTAGTTTAGAAATAAAAAAGAAAACGTTTCTAATACAATTTAAATATAGGAATGTGTTGCAGATTATTTTAATATAGATATGTGCTGCAGTTTATTTTAATATATCAGGTCATCCCATAAGTTCTGTCCGAATTTTGACTTTTTGTTAAAATGAACAAAATTTAAAGAGTGTTTTATAATGTCTAATGGAGCTGAACAATATTTTTATGTTTAGATGCATTTAAACTGATCAAATTTTATTTCAGAGAACAATAAAATTAAATTTTGTTTGATTAAAACCATGCTAACATGGAAGTACCCAAGAATCATTTGAGGTACATAATGCTTTATGAGTTGAAGAAAGGAAACTCAGCAGCCAAATCAGCTACAAATATTCACTCAGTTTATGGAGAGGAATGTGTGAATGAAAGAACTTGCAGAAGATGGTTTGCAAAATTCGGAGGTGGAGATTTCACCCTTGAAGATGAAGATCGAACCGGACGTCCAGGTGAGTTTGATGAAAAGCTTCTTGAAGCAGCCCTTGAAGAAAATCCTGCTTTATCAGTTGAGTAATTGGCAGTGGTTCTCAGTTCAAACCATACAACTGTTCATCGTCATCTTCAACAACTTGGAAAAGTTCTTAAACTTGAAAAATGGGTGCCTCATGAATTGTCTGAAAACAACCTCAAATCCCGAGTTGACATCTGCTCTTCTCTCTATTCTCGCCAACTTGTTTGACCTTTTTTGGATAGACTTGTGACTAGCGACTGAAAATGGATCTTTTATCAAAATGTTAAGCGTTGTAGACAGTGACTTGGTAAAGGGGAAGGACCCCAGCCACAGCCGAGAATGGAACTTCATGGGCAAAAGGTTCTTCTTTCAATCTGGTGGGATCGCCAAGGAATAATCCACTTTGAATTCTTACCACCTAATGCAACAATTAGTGCTCAAATATACTGTCAGCAATTAGAGCGTTTGAACCAAGCTTTGAGGGAAAAAGACCTGCTCTAGTGAATCAAAAAGGGGTGATGTTTCATCAGAACAATGCGCGACCCCACACAGCAAGAATTAAGTCACAAAAGATCGAAGAACTTGGTTGGGAGAAAATTCATCATCCACCTTATTCTCCCGATATTGCTCCTTCAGACTACCATTTGTTTTGTAGCTTACAGAATCATTTGGAAGAAACAGCTTTTGTGACACAGGAAGAGGTTAAAACTGACATTTGTGACTTCTTCGAATCAAAGCCAAAAGAATTTTACAGTAATGAAATTAGTAAGCTTGTTAATAGATGGAAGGAAGTCATAGATAATCAGGGAAAATACATTGTTGGTTGAATCTGTAATTAAATGTAACATTTGGTCACTTGTTTTCTTTATTCAAAATTCGGACAGAACTTATGGGATGACCTGATAGATATGTGTTACAGCTTATTTTAATATAGATATGTGTTGTTACTTATTTTAATATAGATATGTGTTGTTACTTATTTTAATATAGATATGTGTTGTTGATTATTTTAATATAGAAATGTGTTGCTGCTTATTTTGATATAGATATGTGTTGCAGCTTATTCTAATATAGATATGTGTTTCTGCTTTACTTTAATATAGAAATGTGTTGCTGCTTATTTTAATATAGAAATGTGTTGCTGTCTATTTTAATATAGAAATGTGTTGCAGCTTATTTTTATATAGTAAAGTATTGAAGCTAATTTTAATATAGAAATGTGTTGCAACTTACTTTTAAGTCAAGAATATCAACACCGGGAAACGGATTGTCATTTTTCAAGAAATAAAGTGTTACTGAAACGATAGATATAAGTATAATATCTACAATACATTTTATTTTTATTGTTGTTGACATTTTATCTGCAGATGTGATCAGCTAAAATGCTGTTTTGATAACAACAATCTGATAATCAGAAATTAAACGTAATATGAAATCAGAACTTTTATACCGGCAATTCTTATTTCTGCGATACGCTGTAAAACGAAGGGGTTTTGTGCATATTTGCGTCCTTGTGTTTTTAGTCTGTTGAAAAACGCTCCTGAATGAAATTTTATTTCTTTTTTTTATTCGTATCAATTATTATTGACGAAAAATGTTATATTTTATATTTTTTGTTCTTTGACATATTTGTTTTTCTATTCAGTTTTTTTTTTTTTTTTTTTTTGAAGATCAAAGAATTAATTCTATTATTCATTAAAGGCTCCTTTGATTCTCAATGTGAATGGGAATTTCGAAGAAACCAAATGAAAAGGCAACCCATAGATTATTTAATGAGCATAGCTAATTTGCCACTGGGCAACGCAGTTCTTTGTAGCAATATTATCAACATTATGATACAAAGGTTGGACGAAAGTGAAATTTAGATCATACACGAATTTAATTTCCAAAGTATATATATATATAAGTATATATATATATATATATATATATATATATATATATATATATACTTGTCTGTGTGTATGCATTGGAAACATGCTTAATTTAATATTCTAGTAACTCTGCAATATCTCAGAAACTAGGATCTCTTTTGGGACATTCAGATTTAATTTCGTCTCAGTTCTCTCTTGCAATTTCAGAGATTTACTAAGCCCACTGTTCAAACTCACTACGCTATTTATAAGATGTTAACCAAAACTGCCAACCTCTATGCGACGCTGAGTCGCCATAGATCATTACTCGGCGGCCCAAAATCACAAGTACAAGTCGAACTCTCTACAGCAGGAATCGTCATTGGGAATAGTTTGCTATAAAATAAAATGCCCCCGTTAGAGGTTTTAACTAAATTTCGCCAATGTAAAATTAGAGAGCAACTCAAAATAGAGGGTTACAATCAAAATGGTCATGATGGGTGTGTTGTGTGATACGAATATAAAACAAGGTTGTAAAGTGTAGATAAGGATAAGGAGTATAAATAACGGCTGGCCCTTTATTTAAAACGTTCAAGACTGTTCAAATGAAGAACCCAAAATCTGATCCACAAAGGAGTACTTCTTGGGAAAGAATAAAGTTATCTGAGTGACACTATCTGTTTGCTTTTTGAACAGGCTGATGATCCTGAGATGACTCAGGGAAAAGAGCATGGTGCGTCTTAGCTCTAAAGGTTTTACATTTTTGCCACTCGTACGCAGGGGGGGTTACAGACAAAAAACTGAGTATAGAGAGGATTGAAGAAAGGACAAAAGATGAACCTGATTTAAGAAGACAGAAGATTTAAATTTTTGAAGATTGTAAGGGAAGCAAATAAACGGAAGGGAGCTCCACAGGCTGGAAGTGCAAGAAAGAAAACAGTTGAAGTGGCGGTTGTATTTTGCTATTTCAACAGTAAACAGGAGGGACCTAGATGCCAATCGAGTAGTACGCTTAAATTGCTTAAATTTTAATTTCAGCTACAGCTTTATCTCAGTAGACGCTTAAACAAAACAAAGTAACATTACTATAACCAGAAGAAAAATGCTACACATTTTTTTATACTATTGAAGCCCACACTTAATCATAACTGATATTCGAGAAATTTTCCCGTTTCCTCGGTTTTTTACTGAAGGCGTCAAACCCTTCGCCTGGTCCTTCTTTCCAATTTTAATGCAATGATTGGGAGGAACGTTTAGTGCTTCTATATTTATGATTAGTGTACGGTCCATCATAGAGGTGTTTTCTCGTGTTGGGGTTATTCTTTTGCTATTGTGGATTATATCAGGTTTTATCATTTTTGGTCATCCATACTTCAGCTGTTTTATGCGAGAGTCGTACTTTACTGCGATAATTTATTACAAATGATTATGGAAAACAGCTTTAGATGTTTTGTACAATACAGATCTATGGAAACTGATTATATATATATATATATATATATATATATATATATATATATATATATATAAATTAATTGATTTAAAATATGGTTTTTTTCTGAAACATGGTATTTCACATTAGGAAATCATCCAATATATGTTTATATAAATATATATATATAAAAATTAATTGAATTTAATTTTTCAATTACATTAAATTTTCAAAAATAGAAGCCAAACCATCTTTAATTTTTGCAATTTTGGTAACTGATTTATAATATTAATGCTCTGTAAATTTACATTGAGCACTAATTTGTAAAAATAAAAATATCTATAAGAACACCGGATTTTATATCTTACTGTTCTTTCTTTTTTTATATATATATATATATATATATATATATATATATATATATATATATATATATATATATATATATAGGCCTGGGTACCCTCACTTCTGTTTTATCCCAAGAATCTTCTTCAAAACATATTTATTTATATTTATATACACACACTTTCCGTTGATCTGTATTGTACAAAACACATATTTATATACACACACACACACACACACATATATATATATATATATATATATATATATATATATATATATATATATATACAACTCTCCCGTCGAATTCGACGTATGAGGGTCAAGCAGATCAGTTCCTAGGAAGCCGACAGCCCGACAACACCACATGAGATTTGATTATAGTGGTGAAGGTTTCGTGCAGGATCATCCCCACTTTTTGAAGGGCCGAATTCAAAGACCTGGTGCACTAAGTGCCACAAGGTCACCAAACGACCCTCTGCAGGTTTTGAATTCAGTGTCGTCCTTCTCCTAGACCAGTTGCCATCCAAGTCTATAGAACCCAGTCTGTCCTGCTATTTACCCATAGCTGGAGGGAGAAGAAGAGGATTCACACCTTTCCCAAGGGTATTAGCAAGTAAGTGAATGTAATGGATTCGACTGGAATTCGAACTCGGCTCTCCGATTCCTCAATCCAAGCCGCTATCCATTACTCCACCGTGCCGTATAGGAGGGGGATTATAGTGGTTCCAACGACAGAAAAGTGTATATTTTAAAGAGAAAAGGAAAGCTACAAACGTTTTTGGTTATAATGTGGATTTTTTAATATATATATATTATTCTTTATTTTCCATATTTTTGCTACACAGGTTTCAGATCTTGTGACCTTCATCAGGCAAAGAATGGTCATTTCCACATATTATTTAAAGGAATTCATTTTTCCTTATGTTTTTTTATGTTTAACCATTGTCTTTCGTGTGTAGTAACAATCAAAGAAAATTTGGATTGCTACTAAACACAAAAGTCGTAATTTTAAGTTTGATGACTTGCAGAAGCGGAATCCCTTCTTCGCATTTCTTCGCATTTCTTGTAAATTCATTCATGGTTGATGTGGTCAATGATGGATTATTCTGTTTAAGGAATCATCTGCTGTGGAAATGGAACAAATGGAATTACGGAAGGACCTGGGTCTAAAGACGATCCATAAATCCCAGTCCTGAATTGAAGAAAACTAGTGTACGACTAATCTTACTGTTCAGCACAACAATCCCTGTAATCTATAATGAAGTTTGTGAAGTCGAAGTATCGTACAATCCTAACAAACCAAGATATGACGCAGCTAATTCTGACAACATACAAGCGAGATTTTCAAAAACTCGTAGCCAAGATGGAGATCCACAAGACCTCTACTAAAAGCAAATAGCGGTTTTAATAGCCTGATATTTGTACAATTATCTGTTTTCTTAAAAATATTATGATAAGACTGTAATTATGTAAGGCGGTATCTGATTAAAATATCTCTAATTTTATTGTTTTGCTTGTTTTTTTACATATTTTCCTCCATATTTTGAACAGATATTTACTAAGATAAATAAAAATCATTAGATTTTTTTCTTTTTTAGTGTTATTTTTGGCAATCCAATTTCATGTTACTGAAATGCAAATTCGAACAATTTTCTTAGAAGTTCTCGTAGTTCATTCATTCAATCAGTTATACGCTTAGGCGATCATATATCTCTCGATACATGACTGTCGTGGCAGATTTTTTTTCCCGGCAGTTGGTTGCCATTTCTTTCTGCGGTAGACCAGTTGCCATCCAATGCTATAGAACCCGGTCTGTCCTGCTATTTCCCCATAGCTGGGGAGTTGGGGAGAAGAAGAGGATTCATACCTTTCCCAAGTACGTTAGTGAATGTAATGAATTCGACTAGAATTCGAATTTGACTCTCCGATTCCTCAATCCGAGCCGCTATCCATTACTCTACCGTGCCAAATAAGCTCTATGTAGTTAGAATAATGATCACTGAAGATTTTGAAAACATTCGGTATATATAATATATATATATATATATATATATATATATATATATATATATTTTTGTGCATGCGCGTTGTTCGTTTTTTTTTTTTTTTTTTATTTTGTCGACTGCATAGTATAATAGTATAAATATTATTGCATATATGCATTTCTTAATATTTATATAAAACCTTTGTAGAAAATTAGTAAATAGAAAATATGTGTAAATTTCAACACATTCTATTTCAACGGAAAACACGAAGGAGTATTTTTTCCTCTCTGGTTTGGAAATGACATTTTTTTTATTTCTTTAAGCAATTCTCACGCTTTCATCTTACGAATGTCTCGCGAACTCAATTCGATCGAAATTTTTTTATGTTAATTTGAATTTATAACATATACAATGTGGCTTAGTCACTGTTTTATTTATTTCTCAAGAGTGATCAAAGATTGCAAAAACTTTCTGAAATATATCTGTTTTAACAATAAATTATCCGTTGGAATTACAAGTTTTATTCTTTTTTAATTCAACTTCACCAATGGAATCAAGCGTTTTTACAATGTGTAAATTCTATTCATGTATTGCGGCTCTAATATCTGACAATTATCGTATGTGACTCTTATATTAAACAAGTTTGGCCATCTGGATTTTGAATCATGTGGATAAATTGTCGTGTAAATTATGCAAAAATGAAAATAACACTGACGTCTCATTTTAAATGATGTATTTACCAAAATTATTATTAAATTTTGCCAAAATTATTATTATTCAATAAAATCGCTATTGGGTTCAACAATGGCCTCTAGACGACTTCGGAATCTCCTGCATCTCTTCTGGGCGGTCTTCTTGTTTAAGTTGGTGAATGCTGCCATAATCCTTGCCTTCAGTTCCAGCAGCCACCCTTTTCATCCAGGACGGCACTACCTCGTCAAGGCACTTGATGTAGGCCTCCGTGTTGAGTCTGAGGCCCTGTGGGAAGATAAATGTAGGCATAACGTCGCCATCACTAGTACAAACCCCTTCGTAATCACAATTAGACTCATCCAACTTTTCCACATCCACTGCACTGTTCTCAGATTGACATCCGAAAACTCTGAAATGTTTGTATTGGAGATTCCGGCGCGAATGCCAAGCAGTACAGCATAACGTTTCCAAATTTCTAGCGGAGTGAATTGCGTCATGGTGCTCTTTTTCTCATAGTCAGTGGCCAACTGCTACTCCTATACTGTGCAATCGACAAAATCAAAAACAAGCAACGCGCATGCGTGAAATAAAAAATATAATATGGCAACAATTTACCCATCGCACCCTGTATACATACATTATATATATATATATATATATATATATATATATATATATATATATATATGTATAACTAAACATTGAAGTCAACACTCAGGGCGACAGGCTATTTCACGCTAGACGCAATCGTCAAGCGTCCTGATCATTGCGTCTAGCATGAAACAGCCTGTCGCCTCTGAGTGTTGACTTCAATGTTCCCTTTTATACTTATATTTACATACGTTCTATCTCTGATATTGAGCACTTTATCCCATAAATATAGGACACATTAAAACTATATTTCTTCATATATATATGTGTGTGTGTGTGTGTGTGTGTGTGTGTGTGTGTGTGTGTGTGTGTGTGTGTGTGTGTGTGTGTGTGTGTGTGTGTGTGTGTTTTGGAAATATTCACTGGAGAGAGAAAATATCGCTTGGTCACACTTATCAGTCAATCATTCCGATACAATTTTACATATTGTGTCTATTTTGTTCTTGTTAATTGGCTTTTTTATTTATTTATTTTTCTTTAGGGTGAGTCTAAATATCTTGCGTTCAAGTGTTTAATCACTGTCACCGAAACAAAACCAGGAATCACATGTCAGATACAGCGGCAGGTGGCGCTAACATCGGAACAAACTAGTGGCTGAAACACCATGTATCCATTTCATTGGCACGTTTATTAGTATGACGCCATCTTTGTCCAGCTTCCACAAAACAAAAATAATAATAATAATAAATTAAAAAAAAAATATGTCGAGTCAAACGGAAGGAAGAGATGGTTAGGGGGGGAACAAAAAATAAAAGGAAAAAATGGTCATAAAAACGATTGACATAGATTAAGGAAATACACTCTGGAATTATTACTCACGTTTCCTAACAAATACATCTCTTGCCACCACCACCACCTCCACATATCTCTGTCTTTCTTCCTTTTTTCTTTATCACAAAATCACTTTCCGTCTTTTTGTTTCTCTCTCTCCCCCTCTCTATCTCTCTTTCACATACATTTTCTGTATGTCCTCTGTCTATCTATCAATCCTTTGTTTAAATCCATCTGTCTCTTTGTTTGTCAAATATTAGATTTCACTCAAACAACCGTTTCCATGGTAAAACATAACCGTTTTGGAGAATGTTAAACATTCGTTATTTTCCTTTTCTCTTGCATCCATTCAATAGATAGATAGATAGATAGATAGATAGATAGATATAGGTGTATCAAAAATATTGTTCCAAGTTTTTTAGGTGTGTTCCTCACGCCAAAATAAGGAAAGAAGTCTATATATACATATAGGTCTGCAAATCCTTCGTCTTGACGAAGGATTTGCAGACATATATTTATATAGACTTTTTTTCCTAGTGATGGGGTGAGAAACCCGTACCCAAGGTTTGTAAAAGTATTTTTGATAAAGCCTGTATATATATAAAAGGGCGTATCAAAAATATTTTTACAAACTTTGAGGGCGTGTTCCTCACACCAAAACAATGTAAAATGGCTATGTAAAAATATTTACAAAAAACCAACGGTTTACCTCAACACAGCAACTCATAACAAATGTTCAAAATGTCCTCCGCTTGCATCTACACACGTATGCATCCGTTGGATCCTTGACTGGTGGACCCTTTCAAATACTCCATCATGGTGCCGAATGGTTTCGTAGGCCCCAATGCTACGTCGTGACTGCATTATTAATGTCTGCTGCATAAATCAATTCTTGTACGATTGATGTCGGGGGAATGTGCAGAACATGAAGCTGGCCCTCCCCTACATATCCATCTTTCATAGTGGATGTCAGCCAGTGCATCGCGAACAATGTGACTAAAATATGCTGGAGCCCCATCATAAATGAACTACATGCGTCATTGTATTAGCAGGGGTACATCCCCTAGCAGGTCTGGAAGTGTGTTCGAAATAGTCCTCCCTGTATGAAGTGCTGAGAGAACATATGGACCTACCAAACAGTCACCTTCAGTTCCAGCCCACACATTAATCGTAGACTGATACTGGTACCTAGCTTGTATTACGATCCGCCCACAAATGTTGGTTGTGTAAATTTGTTATTCCATCTCTTCCAAATGTTGCCTCATCCGTAAACAAGACTGAAGAGACAAACAATGGATCGGCAGTTTGTACAATGAACTACCGGCAACAATTCTCCCGTGGAGAGTGATCAGAGGGCAAAAGACCCTGCACACGTTGCAAATGATATGTATACAGGAGCTTCTCTTAAAGTACCCTCCATACTGTACTATATGGACGATATCTTAGGACCACTTGACGTATGCTGATACCTGGATCGTCTCCGACAGCCCGTAGAATGTGTTCTTCGCGGTTAGGCGTATGAGCGGATCTCGGTCTTCCTCGAATCATAGTGTGGTGCCATGGATCCTGTCTTAGCAACACGGCGATAAACAGCAGCAAATGTTGGATGATTCTGTTTCTTCGATCTGGAAACACAATCTGACACAGCTGTGCAGCCTCCCGTCCATTACAATTCGCGAGGCCGTATGTAATAATCATATCTGCCTGCTCACGATATGAATATCCTGCCATTGTTAAACGGAACAAATCTCAGTTTCCTCACTGTTACATACTTTAAATGTTGAAGACAGGCTAGCCACAAATGTACACGAATGACAAATGATACCTAGTCTACATGGGAGCGCAACGCCATCTACCGTAAACATTCTTGATTTGCAGACATATCTATATGGAGTTTTGTTCTTGTTTTGGTGTAAGGAACACGTCCCCAAATTTTGTAAAAGTATTTTTGATTCCCCCTGTATGAAATATATATATATATATATATATATATATATATATATATATATATATATATATATATATATATATATATTTAAGCTAGCTCCTACAGAGGGCTCTTGATTGGGACTTCGGCTTGTCCTGGAGTATGAGAGCCTTTTAGTCTTTTAGTCTATTCTCAGCATTGGAAGCTCTCCTTGCTGCCGTTTGATCTGGGTTTTCCATTTGCACGGAACTTTCTTTTCCTCGTTGCAGCCTTGGCTCTTTTGGTTGCAATATGGTCCTCCATTGGCAGAAATTTCCTTTTGCGAGAACATATTGCAGTCATATGCGATAGGTAACAATAAACTACAGAAGACCTCAAAATTGATCTCTGCATTAAAGTATTGCATTAATATTTAAGCTTACCTTTTAAACTTTCAATGATATTTCTCCTGTCGCCAATTAATTTAAAGATAATTTGATGTACGTAGGTCCTTACTTTCCGTACAAAAAATTATTTCGCAATTAATTTGAATTATTCCTAAATTTATTTCGAAAAATTTTTATCGTACCAAAAAATTCTTCGCAAAAGTCACGTAAAAATTCGGTAATCTTGGGAAATCCAAAATTTCAGGATTGCGAATCCGGATCCGGCCTGAAATATTTTTAATAATTCTCTCAGAGTCGGTCTGATTCCAGAATGGTACGCTATGTTGGGCTGCGACCTCTAGGAGTAAAGTTGAAAAGGTGTGACACACTGATATTTGCATTTATTTATATAGATATAAACATTAATTGCTACAAAAAAAAGAATTTCTCGAAATTTCATAAAATGTTGAGGTTGGTAACAGCTGTAAAAAAGAAATATATTTTCACAAAGATTTTCAAAAAAAATATTTGTAAAATAGGTTCATTCATTTGTGTATAAGTCCTGGAAGTTTCATTAAAATCTGACAATTATCTGCTTTTCTGAAAGAATTTCTAAATCAGTGTGTTTTGCACTGTAGAGGCGACAGTCTGCTTCATGCATCTGAAGGCCATCTGATAAGATTCCAGAGATGAAAACTCATTAGAATAGACCCGGATCCAGATCTTGGGCTTTCTTACTCCTTGAAGGAGGTTTTAACAGTATGCTCTTGTTGGAAACATTTCCAAAACAATTGAATTATATATTTTTGAAACTATCACTTTCCGAATATAAATATAAGTTTCTTGCAATTCCTATTTCCCTTAAAATTCCCACGTTGTTCACATGTCCCGTCCATGGAATTCTCAGCATCCATTGACAGAACCACGTCTCTGTTGCAGAACAACAAATGAATGAGAAAACTCCATGGCATCTTCTATTGGGAACATAAAACCAATGACTGTGCGAAAAAGGTTTAAAAGTTTTGTGGACCTCCGGGAACCTCTTCTCGCAACTGTCAAACGGAGAAAAAATGGCGTGGTGTGGACACGTTACAAGTCACGGCAGCCTGTGCAAGACGATCATGCAAGGAACCATTGAAGGTGGACATGGAGAGGAAAAAACTGGTTGAAATCTCAAACAATGAACAAGACATCAGGATGGCTGCCGTTGATTGATAGACCGTTGTGGAGGCGATTCAATATGGCTTCGCAATAACAATAAAAAAAAGTCAAGGGGATGATGATGATGATGATGATGATGATGATGACTCTTTGGAGCAACATCTCCCCGAAACAATGAACAAGCTATTTAACCCATAGGGTTTTCAATTCTGTTTGTCCTCCTCCTAGACCGGTTGCCATCCAAGACTATTTATCCTGGAAATAAACTTTTCGTAAAACACGTAAGTCCACCGAACTCGAATGGGAACTCAATCCGAAATATTCATTACTCCACCGTGCTTCTGGTATTTTAAAATGCTATTATAGTTTTATTTTTACCCAATTTTTTTTTTTTATTCAACTGAAGGTTTATCTATTAAAAATAAAGAAAACTAATTTAGTTTTTTTTTTTATGAAGCTATTAAACTAATTTTAGCCGTATCTGTAAAACGAGAGATGAAGAACGACTGTAGTGCGCCAAGTAAACCAGTCCGGACTGCCTTCAAAGTCAATATTCCGATAGGAAATATGCATCTACCTCTGTAAATGTTTACTAATTGATGGAAAATGACGAAATAGGAAGATTGTTCTCCGCCAATTTTCAAATGCTTTCAAAGCCATTATTCGAATTCTGGCCTTTTTACTTGGTGTTGGCTGGCACTAACTCTGGAGCAACTACTTTAGCCACCAGATCAGGTTCATTGCGCTTATATTGTTTCAGTAATCGTAAGTCACAAATTTAATAAAAGTGTTTTTTTTTATTATTATTTTCTTTCTTTTAGCAGTTTCTTTTATTTCGCACTAGCAGTAGAGCCCGGCGTTGCCCAGGGATGTAACAGTAAGAGATAAATCAAGTATCGACCATCATAAAGACTGAAAAATAAAATTGACAAAGATTATTGTTTAAGGTTGATGGACACGCATGTCTTAATTAAGTTTTTTTTTGTTTTGTTTTGTTTTGCTTTTTTTTTTACGAATTGGTCAAACCCAAACTCAAACAAAAACATTGTTTTCAATCGTTATGAGTTTACCGATTGAATAGAATTTTATTATAAACAATTGTCTTGTAAATGGAATTTTTAAAGCATTCTGAATGTAAAATAAAGAAAAAAAGTGTGCAAGACAATAAAAACACTACCTGCCAAAAAAAGTGAAGTTTTGTTGAAATCGGTTGAAAAATGTAGAATTCCGATCCCATATATAAACGAACACAGACACACACACACAAACAACCTGGGTTTTATAATAAGTATAACTCGATATGAGTTGTCCCCTTTCATTCACAGCGATGCCTCTTAATCGTGTTTTCAAATTGATTTCGTGCAAAAACAATTGTGTTTTTTTTTCCAATTTTTTCGCGCTGTCAGAACCACCGCAAGGTAATTTTACGTAGTCCTGTCAAGTTTTGTTGAAATCGGTTGAAAAATGTAGGAAATCCGATCCAATATATAAACGAACAGACACACACACACACACAACCTGGGTTTTATAATAAGTATGATGTTCCATGGAGCGAGAACGAAAACGGGAGAACGAACATGGAATAAGACATCACAAATCTACCGCCTCAAACCGTGTTTGTTACTGTGCCCTCGGGAAGTAGCACCCTGAACGTTGTTAATTTAGGAAATATTATTTTTAAAACAAAAATAGTAAATTCCTTCGGGTTCAACTTCATATGTGCCTTGTCCCCACTTTGGGCGTAAGTGATGTCTGCTGAGACGTGCCGGGCTTTGCTCTCTCTCTTTATTTCTCTCTTTCGGTCTTTCTCTGCCCCACCTCTCTCTCTCTCTCCCTCTCTCTCTTTCTCTCTTTCTCTTTCTCTCTCGCTGCCAGTCTTTCTAACTTCATCCCTCTCCTTCTCTCTCTCTATTTTACAATCTTTCTGCCTCTCTTAACTCTTCCTTTCTCTCTTTCGTCCCATCTCTCTCTGTTTAAATCTTTCTCTATTTCTACTTCCCTCTTCTCTTGCTCTATTGCTCTCTTTCACTCTCCTATTTCTGTCCGTTTATACAGTGCATCTCAACTGTCAAAAACGTGATTTAAATTTGAATCTTCTCGTTGCCGGAAATGACGGTTATTTTTCATTTACAGAATAATAAAAAAAAAGTTGGCCCCATTTTGCAAAATTCATTTAATGAATGAAGATACCAAATTTTAATAGTATTTGTGACTTTGGAAACAATTATATTTAATTATTCCCCTCCTCCCTCTCTCTCTCTCTCTCTCTTCTCTCTCTCTCCCTCTTTCTTTCTTTCTTTCTCGTTCTCCCTCTTTCTCTGGTTAATGATTGGTGGGTCTATTCTGATTGACTATTACTAATGGGTAGTGATTTTAATCGTCACTATGTGCCTCATACAAAATTCAACATTAAATCACTCAAAAAGTGTTGTCAACCAACCACAATCTCTGTCCCCCTCTCTCTATCTTTAACTCTCTCATTCCCTTTCATATTTTTACGTTTCTGATTCTCACACATTCTCTCTCTTTCTCTCTCTCTTTCTCTCTCTCTCTCTCTCTCTCTCTCTATTTCTCTCTCTCTTTCTCTCTCTCTCTCTCTCTCTCTCTTGCATATTCACGCTGTTCTCATTCTCTCTCTTACACCTCTCTCTAAGTTTGAATATACTCATATTTCTCGTTCTCTCTATATATCGCTATCTCTCTCTTTCTCTTTCGCATATTCTTGCCTTTCTCGTTATCTCTATCTCCCGCTTTCTCTCTTTCTCATATTACTTTCCCGTTCTCTGTCTCACTCTCTTTCTTTCGCATATTTTCGAATTCCCCCTTCTCTATCTCCTTCTCTCTCTCTCTCTCTCTCTCTTGCATATTCATTATTTTCTCTCTATCGCTCTCTATTTCTCATTCTTTCCATCTCTCTTCCTCTCTCTCTCTCTCTCTCTCTCTCTCTCTCTCTCTCTTGAATATTCTCGCCTTACTCTTTCTCTCTCTTGCATCCTTACGTCTTTCTCGTTCTCTCTTTCTTCCTTTCTCACTTTCCTTCTCTCGGTCCCTCACCCTCTCTGCTTGTGATGTCAATTCCTGAGTTGGGTAGTTTATAAGAAGTTATATACTCGGGTTCAGTAAAAGAGACAAGCGACATCACAGTGACGAATTAATGAGGAATAATCAACTGACACGAGTTATCTGCCCTTGGTATGGACAGCGGAATAAGAACAATCTGTCATTGGGGATTGAATAAAAGTTTTCGTTTTAAAATGCCCATTACGTTACTACCCACAGAAGGCCGGATGACGCAACAGCCGAAAGTTTGTGATGAGGAGACTAGACATAGTATATCAGTGTACTCATCATTTTATTTTCATACTAAGATCGTTCAGGCAAATAATATAACAGCATACAGACATATGGGAAGTAATTAAAACTACCATGTCGAAAATTCAATGGGCAATAGATTACTGGCTGTTATTGTGAGAAGACGGGTCAGTATATTAAAATGTAAAGGTTTCAAAGACTTATCATGTGTTTGTTATTAGTTCTATTAATGACTTTGATCAATTTTTGATGATTTTATTACCTTTTTATTGAAGTAAAATATGATTATCTGGTTTTTCCTAATAAAATCAGACGTCTTTCACGCTGACCTGAAAACGTGTAACTAACTACCTAACAAAGGTGAAACGCGTTTAAAATGCTTTGTTTGTCTGATATATATATATATATATATATATATATATATATATATATTTTCATATATTTTCATTGATATATATATATATAAATACTCTACAGCGTAAGAAAAAGTAGTGCTCAATGTAAAGTATGATATATATACATATATTTTCATCATTGATATATATATATATATATATATATATATAAATGCTCTACAGCGTAAGAAAAAGCAGTGCTCAATGTAAAAGTAACAGAGCTAATTAATATATATATATATATATATATATATATATATATATATATATATATATATATATACTCATTGAAGATCAAATGACAAGATGATTTGCGAAACGATTTTACGAGCCGTCCCACTTCGATAGACAAACGTACACATATATACCAGATTTTATTTTAAATATCAAATATATATCAGAAGTTGCAAACATGTATTGATCTCAATGGTGCACATGCGTCTGTTTATATATTGTCTGCTTTCTCAATCTTTCACAGTGCACGTGAGTTTGTATAAAAATAGTCCACATATACAAACACATATATACAAAAATAGATAAATACTCTTGGGCGTAAGAAAAAGCAGTGCTCAATGTAAAGGAACAGTGAAATTAATGCTAATATATATATATATATATATATATATATATATATATATATATATATATATATATATTTATATTATATATATATATGGAGTTTAATGGCGAAGCAATTGTCAAGTTTTATATATATATATATATATATATATATATATATATATTAAGCAATATACATAATAGTTTACATTACTTGCACAACATGGAGTTTAATGGCGAAGCAATTGTCAAGTTTTATATATATATATATATATATATATATATATATATATATATATATATATATATAATATATATATATTTAAATTACTTGCACAACATGGAAATGGCGAAGCAATTGTCAAGTTTTATATATATATATATATATATATATATATATAAATAAAGAAAGAACAGTAAGATATATAATCCGGTGTTCTTATAGATATTTTTATTTAATTTTGTAATTAAATTAAAGACATTAGTTCCATTTCATCCTCAAGCGAATTTTGAAAAGTAAACACCCAGACACCCCTTGTCTAGTGGAAGTGGTTTCATCTGTAACCTTGGAAACGGGAATTATAATTTTAGCTGTGTCTTTAAAACCCAGTAATTTTAAAAGTTACTTCAAAATTCGCTTGAGGATGAAATGGAACTAATGTCTTTAATTTAATTACAAAATTAAATTCGGGGCTTTTAGCTTCCATTTTTGAAACATGGTTAGAACTGTGTAGCGAAAAAACATATTTTAAATCAATTAATTTATAATATATATATATATATATATATATATATATATATATATATTCGGATGATTTCCTAATGTGAAATACCATGTTTCAGAAACTAATAACTTCAGATTTAATTATAGAATTAAATTAAATTCCCTAGTACTGTTTCATTTTCAAGCGAATTTTGGAAGTTTGAAAATGAAATAGTACTAGGGATTTTAATTTAATTCTATAATTAAATCTGAAATTTTTAGTTTGTGTTTTTGAAAGATCGTAATTCATGTGTAGCGATGGAACCATACATATTTTTAAATTAGTAAATTTATAATATTTATGCTCTGCGGAATTGTATTGAGCACTGTTTTTAAAAAATAAAATTTATAGACCAGACCAGAAACACGTGTCGTGAAATTATGTAAAACAAAGTATAATATTTTTTCTCAATAAATCCACATTACAACCAAAAACGTTTGCGGCACCCCTCTTCTTTTTAATATACATACTTTTCTCTCGTTGGAACCACTACAACATATTTCTTATATATATATATATATATATACACACACAGACAGTGGGGTGAAATAAATATTTGTACTCTTGAAAAATTGTATTTTTATAAATGTAAAAGCCTTAAATAAAACAAATCTCGTCACATTTTATGTATAAAGACACATACTATTAAAAATAATAATAAACTTAATTAATTCTTATTCTAACAGAAATTAATGCATTTTTTTTATTCTAACTGGTGAAAAAAGTATTCGTACAAATCAATTATTAGAATAAAATAATCAATTAATTATGAAAAAAGTATATTCTAGAATGTTCCAGTAATGTTATCAGTAATTATAGTTAACGCTATTAGCCATTATCAGAGCATTCTGCAATTTCTAGTCTTACGAGAAGGTTCTAATAATGCCTAAAGGTAAATATTAGACTATTTCACAATAACAACACATTTTGTCTCTTTGAAAAGATGGGAACAATTACAGAACGATTTCTAGCAACCTGAATATTCCTTTTACTACAATTGCTTCGTTCATTGCAAGGTTTAAAACTCGTAACAGCGTCGAAAACCAAAGACGAACAGGTGCTCCGAGGAAGATTTCTCTAAGATAAGCAAGGATATTAGGACGCCAGATCCAACAAAATCCACAGGTTACCCGAGAAGAGCTGCAGGAACATCTGCGTACATTAGGGATTAAAGTAACCAAGCGTACAATAAGTAATGAACTACACAAAAACAGTCTGAAATCACGCATCCCAAGGAAGACTCCACTCTTCTTAAAACGACACAGAGATGCTAGGCTAAAATTCGTTAGAGAGCATAAGGATAAAGAATATTCGTTTTCGGGAAAAGTACTTTGGACAGATGAAACTAAAATAGAGTTGTTTGGTCATAATTATCGAAATCATGTGTGGAGGAAGGACGGTGAAGCCTACTTACCAAAAAACACGTTGCCAACTGTAAAGTTTGATGGTGGCAGTATCATCATCTGGGGCTGTTTTCTGCAAAAGGTGTTGGCAGAATATCAATAATAGATGGCAAGATGAATGAAAAATCCTGCAAGACAATTTAATGCGTTCTGCTGAGAGACTTCGGCTACCTCCTGATTGAGTTTTCCAACTAGATAATGATCCTAAGCATACCGCTAGATCTACAAGGAAATGGTTAACTGAAAGTAACGTTGATGTCTTGCAATGGCCAAGTCAGTCCCCAGACTTGAACCCAATCGAGAATTTATGGCGATATTTGAAAATTCAAATTGGGAAAAAAGCACCAACAAATATCAAGAATTTGAAGACAATATACCAAGAAGAATGGGACAAAATACCATTCAATGTGTACAAATCATTAGTTCAGACGTACAGGAATAGACTGGTAGCTGTTGAACTCAATAAAGGATATTCCACAAAGTATTAAATTAAGTTAATTTGCTTTTTTTGTTTTGTACGAATACTTTTTTCATCAGTTAAAATGAAAAAAATGCATTAATTTCTGTTAGAAGAAGAATTAATTAAGTTTATTACTATTTTTTAATAAAATGTATCTTTACACATAAAATGTATTAAAATTTGTTTTAGTTAAGGCTTTTACATTTATAAAAATACAATTTTTCATGTTTACGAATATTTATTTCCCCCGCTGTATATATATATATATATATATATATAAAGTTCATATATATATATGTGTGTGTGTGTGTGTGTGTGTGTGTGTGTAAAATTTATGTGTTGTTTGTTGCGTTTGTGTGAGTGCATGTATGCGTCTTAATTAAAAATAGTCTTTATATGTACGCCCACATATATGTCCATTAACTCTTTATAAAGTAACAATTGGTTTACCATTTTGGATCCCTTTTCTTTTCTCAAGCTTTGATGTACACATTCAAAAGATGCATAAAATATTTCATCGACACGCATAGATTATAAGCCGCCTCCTTTTTTTTATTCTCTATAAATGATTTCCATCTTTTCCTTCCTTCCTTCTTTCCTGCCTCGCCCCCACCTCTAACACCTTTCTCATATATTTCTTATACATTATCTATGTTTGCAACATTTTCAATAAGATATTTCTATCACTTTTATTTTTGTCACTTTCTCACGCCGATTTCTGATACATTTTTTGCTTTCGTTTTTTTTTCTTTTCAATCAAAGAAACCTGTTCAGGCTCCATTTTTTTTCTCCTTCAACACTTTCTCCGCTCACCTTACAGGTGATGGCTAAACAGTTAGTTCATTGTGATAGGAACCATGAGGAGTTTAATTCGTCAAAAATACAACTTACGAACATCAACCGATTTAATATTATATCTCATATATTATTACAGTTTGGTCACCAACCCAGTTGAATTTCTTTATTTGAGAACTTACACAACCGAAAGACAAACTTCAATATAATGCATATTCAAATTTTTCTCCGTCACACTTTGATGGGTGCGTAGCCCAGTGGATAGCGTGGTTCCCTACTATGAGATCTGAACTCGATTTTCAGCAGGATCGATTTGTTTGAGATGAGACTTGCCGTGCAGCATCGTGGCCTAGTTTTCTGGCACGACGCCTGTAAGCCATAGCACGTGTTGACCCCAGCCTTGTGAGTGAAATTCGGTAGACGGAACTATTTATGATTGTGCTAACACGAAGTCTCAACTCATCGTGACCGAGGTTATTCAAACTGTTGATCTCTCTCACAGACTCTAACAAACCTTCGCTCAGCATAGATGTAACATAAACCACAAATAGACTCTGTCGATTTTGAAGAAACATAAATATTTGTCTGCTTCGGGAATAGCCGCCGTAACAGACGACTGGACTCAGAAACAAGCTCTTCAAAACTGATTCCAGTCGTAAAAGAGTTCTAATGCATTGTTTTAAACCAGTCGTCATGGATGAATTTAAGGGGGTTTTTTTCTTCACATTTTCTCTTATTTTGCTGGAAATTGGACACCCTGAACGCTCATCATCTTGAACCGAACTCAAAGATCGAAACAATCGAAGTACTCAAAAATATTTTGGAACTGACGAAAAATTCTGAGTGGCTTGTTAGCATATTTGACGAATCGTGCACAAAAATTGATACCTGAATTTGTCAGCTATCGTAAAGATTGCAGAACCGTTACAAAACGACGTTCCAAATCCTCACATAATAAACAGAACATGGGTAGATAGCAAGATGCTATATAAGAGACCGACTTACTAAGCAGGGTACCAACGATTGTTACCTGTACGCTCGTTTCTGAGGATAGGTACAAGCACATCACGTATAGGACGGGAATTTTCTGATATCACCTGGTATAAGGAATAGGCTTTAGTTTATTGAATATGGTTTTAGCTAAATTTCAAAACTCTGGTAGATAATGAACCATGAAAGCAAAATTTGCAATGGCACATGATTTAATGATGCGGAAAATCGCATCTTTCTCCGCATGATACATATTCAACATGGGTATGCAATAAAGCTTGATTATTTATACAAAGCGCCTATCCTTCCGTCATTTGGTTTTAATAAAATATATTTTGTTTTTGTAGTTGCTCTTTTTCAGCGTTATAATAAATTAATTACTTCTTTCCCCTTCAAGTTCTCTCTTTTTCTCTCCCTCTCTTTCTCTCTCTATCTCTCACATTCTTTCTCTCTCTCTCTCTCTCTCTCTGTGTCTTTCTCTTTCTCTCTCGAAATATATATATATATATATATATATATATATATATAATATATAAACCGAGAAAAATTGTGCATATTTATAGGAGAAAAAGGATTGTAGATATAAACGGCGTGGATATAGGAATCAACAATGCCAGAGGACTATCGGTCATGGGTTCCATTTACAGACAACTGCCTTTAATCCTTCCGTGGCTTATATATAGGACGGACAAAAAGAGTAATGATGCATGGTCGGAAGATCGCTTGAGGCATAAAACTGTCCGTCACCATGCAGTATTGATTCCTATGTTCACTCCCTCCCTCCTCCCTCTCCCTCTCTCTCTATCTCTCTGTATATATATATATATATATATATATATATATATATATATATATATATCTACAGATAGATCAAAAACATCATTTATTAATTTTGGAAGCTTTATGCTTAAAATTATTCCAACCTGTACTATGCAAGCAAAAGGAGAATTTTTTAAAATCCTTGCATTTATTCGGAAATATATGCGATTTATTTTTTTTTTATTTTTTATGCTCCACTGCATAATTTTTTTTATTTATGTATTTTAATCGCTAATTTATTTGTTTGTTTTTTTCTCAATTTTACGTATTTCGTAATTTTAAGCGTCTTTCAGTACTATCTCTTATCAATCCAAATGAGTTAAAAGTTGCCAACGATTGGTCCCTGATGATGCGTTGGCCGAAAGGCAGCCTAGGTCCGGATATAAAAAAAAATGAACATAAAATTATGTTTATTTAAATCAATATTCCTGTTCTGTGGTATCAGGTCTTTGTTTCATTATATATATATATATATATATATATATATATATATATATATATATATATATATATACTCGATTCTCCCCGTCGAATTCGAACGTATGAGGGTCAAGCAGATCAGTTCCTAGGAAACCGACAGCCCGACAACAGCACATGAGATTTCATTATAGTGGTGAAGGTTTCGTGCATGACCATCCACACTTTTTGAAGGGCCAAATACACAGACCTGGTGCACTACGTGCCAAGGTCCCCAAACGACCTTATATATATATATATATATATATATATATATATATATATATATATATATATATATATATATATATATATATATATATACCTTTGGCCAAAATTATGGAGCACCAATGAAAAAAATCGAAATTATGATTCAAACTTATATATTTAAAGGTTAAGAATAGTGGAGTAAACATTAATAACAACAATCAATATTTGGTATGTCCTCCTTTTGCCTTTATAACTGCTTTTATTCGTTTTTGCATATTATTGACTAAGTTGTTGCAGGTGGTAGGATCTATTTTCTGCCAATCTTCATGAAGTTTGGCCTCTAATTCTTTTTGATGAACATTTGTGCATTCTCACTCTTTTCCCTAAATGGGACTACAAAGTTTCAATGGGATTTAGGTCCGGGGATTGAGGGGGCCACTTCATCACTGTAATCCTTTTTTCTCAAACCAACCGATTGAAACTTTTGACGTATGGCATGGAGCATTGCCTCGTTGAAGATTACATCACTTGGAATGTTATTATTAAATATTTTAGTCAAAGAGGTTCGGTAAACCTGGTCCAGCATGTTAGTATAAATTGTGGAGTTCATTCTGCCCTCACATGTGTACAACATTTCAGTGCCTGAAGAAGCCATGCAGCCCCAAACCATTACAATTCCTCCTCCAAATTTTAAAGTTGGAACCACACAATCAGGATGAAATGCCTCTTCTTCCCTACGGCGAACATAAACCGCTCGCAGGGGTGCCAAAAATCTGATGAAAAAAAAAGAATTTGTTACAATTTTTGAATAAATGTTATGGATGTGTATTCACATGAAAATTTCAATTATTACATCCAAAGTTTAGGAAATAGAAGCTGTTAACTTACCTCAAAGTTACTTTCGTCAGACCAAACAATTTTGCCCCAATCATCAGGTGTCCAATTTTCATGTTTTTTTGCGAATTCCAGTCATTTTTTCTTGTTGGTTTGAGACAAGTATGGCTTCTTCCTGGCTTTGCATCCTTTTAATCCCACTTCTAATAACATTCTTCTCACTGTTCGAGCTGATATGTTTTTGTTTGCATCCTCCCTAAGTTCAGCAGCAAGCTCTGAAGAACTTTTCCTCCTATCTGCAAGGGATGCTCTTTTCAAAGATCTGTCTTCCCTGGTGGTTGTAGACTTTTTACGGCCTTGTCCTTTTCTGTTTTTGAAATACTTTCTTTCCTTGTACCTTTTAATCGTTGTTTGAACCCCCTTCCTTGAACATTCCATCTTAGTGGCAATTTCTACCTGAGAATATCCTTCACCAGATAAAGCAACAATTTGTGTTCTTTTAATCTCTGAAAGCTGCTTCTTTGGAGGCATTTTCAATTAAATATACACTGGTAGGAATCAAATATTACCCGAAAATTACGAAACAACCTTTAGTATGACAATAAATCATTTTGAATATTGGAATGAATTTAGTACGAAACTCAGTTAAAGCTCTTGAGAGAGGTTTTAAAGCAAAAATAAATACTACAATCTACTGGTAAATATTTTACATTTGCTCTCAATTGTTCACTGTACGATTCTTAATCTTGAAATACGTAGGTTTAAACTATTATCTCGAATTTTTATAGGTGCTCCATAATTTTGGCCATTGCTGTATATATATATATATATATATTTCTCTGTATATGTATTGTGGTCAACACCCAGCGGCGATACTCTGTTTTTTGCATGTGCAATTTTAATCATTTCTCTAATTTGAATCATTTCACCCCAACCAAGGCGATAATGCCACTAAGAGGCAATGTGTTAATGCGGGTGAAAAAATGAGACGACTTTAGGAGAAGGATCCGGAACAAGAGTCTGCAATAAGGATTCGCTCGCCGCCCTAATAGACGGGTATCCTCGAATACGAGTGGTCAGCTATCATTATTATTATTATTATATATGGTAATAGTGTCCAACGTTCTCCAGATGAAGAGTGTTACCCTATTCAGGGAATAAATTTTCGGTCGCGTTTTTTTTTTTTTTTTTTTTAACCAGGTCACTGATGTTGCCCAAGTGAAAGGCAGATTCCAATACGGCTTGGCACCGGCGTGGTCACAGAAGTTGCCAGAACGAAACTAAATAAGACATTTGAACTGTCCTATAGACCCCGGCTCCAGATTTGAATTCAGAATTGTCCTCCTTTTAATCTGGTTGCAAACCATGGTTACGGAGCCCAAACTGACCTACAGACATAGGTTTGGAATTCAGAGTCATTCTTTCTCCTAGACAGGTTGCCACTCAAGGCTATAAAACCCTGTCTATCCTGCTGTTTATCCATAGCTGGGAGAGAAAAGATGGATCCATACATTTCCCAAGGGTATTAGCACGTAAGTATAATGAATTCGACTGAAATTCGAACACGACTCTCCGATTCCTCAAACTGAGCCGCTATCCCCAGCATGCCTCCACTTAATCTCTTGACCACGAAGTAAGTGTATGCAATGAACTCGACTAAAATTCGAACTCAGTCTAAGCTGCCATCCTTTACGCTACTGCTCCCCCATACAATAAGCAGGCCCTTTTAAAAACGTAAAAGTGAAATATGCGATACAGTATCTGTTATGTTGTCGTGTTCTTCACAGATATCATTCAATGAACAACGTGTAGAAACAATGCCAAGCGGGTCTTCTACAAGCCTTCGGCAGTCACTGGCCAAATGTATTTCTTATAATAAACTACCAGCTTCGCCATATTTTTATCAAAATGAATTTTACAGAATATAATTGAGATTCTTTTGTATTCTTCCTATACGCTTCTTGCCGTAATTATTTATTCCTTTCTCTTTCTTCCATTCTCTCTTTCTTCCTTTTTCTCTTTCTTCCTTTTTCTCTTCCTTCTCTTTTCCTTTCTTTCTTTCCATTCCCATTTCCTTCTATTCTTCTTTCTGTGCCATATATCCTCAAGTTGTAGACGATCATGGCTCTCCCCAATTTCTTGTCCTTTTTAGTTCTTTATAAATTTTGTCTTTTTGTTATTTCTTCTCAATTTGCTGCTAGTATAGCTTCTTGATAAGTCTAATATCCTTCCCAAACATGTCAAGGTTGCTAAGCAGTTCCAACAGATCTTTGTGGCGTACTTTATTGAACACTTTTGCATAATCTATAGAACACAGCTACACGTCTTTCTGTATTTGTATTGCTCTTTCTGACAACATCCTGAGCATAAATATTGAGTTCCTTGTTCTGATGTCTTTGACGAAAACCGCACTATTCTTGCTACTGGTTACCTTAACATTTGGAATTTTTTTCTTTCTTTTAATTTCGTTGGTTCACAAAAGGTAAAACTATTTTTTGCTTCCTGAAAAGCAATAAGAAATCATCGCTGTGAGACTACAACTTAAAATAATTCTGATAGGCAGTTTTTGACATCACCTTGATAACTATCGCTGAGTACAAAGTGTATCTACTTGGATATCCCCATCTTATAATCTATCTCCTTTATAAATATATAGATAGAGAGTGAAGCAGAGATACCTCCCACATATACCTCCCAGAATTACTTCCCACATGATGATAAGGGTTTAGTGAAAATGGTGTCTTCTTCTAGAAAATTCCTTACCATTGTGTCGGAAGTATTTGGGTGGGGGTATATCTGGGAGGTATTTCTGCCGCATCCTGTAAAATTAACGGAGGGACACACACACACACACACACACACACACACACACACACACACACACACACACAAACAAACACAATCATGTTTCATTCTTTCTTTTACCAAGAGCGGAGATAAGGAGTTAATATTTGTTAAGGGTGTATAACGAAACAGGTGTCACTAAATCAATTAAAAGCTAACATTTAAAAAAAACACAAAACAATCTCTTGGTGTCCTTCTCTCTCTCTCTCTCTCTCTCTCTCTCTCTCTCTCTGCATCACAGTATCTTTTTTTATACCTTTGTCTTCACACAACACACATATATGTGTGTGCGTGTGTATGGTCTCCTACTTAATTCCTCCTTCTTAAGATGAATTACCATCCAATGTCCCAGCAAGGCTTGCAATTTATTCCATGGGGGGAGGGGAGGAGAGATTGATTCATACATTTTCAAAGGTTATTTGCGCGTATGTGAATGTAACACACTCGACTAAAACTCGAAATCGGCTCTCCGACTCCACATTCTGAGCCACTATACATTACACCACCGCGCATCTATACACAAACACACGCAAACACACACGTAGAAAATATGAGCTCTCCGACAGGATTTGAATCAGTTAGCTTCATGGGAACCGTCATTTGGCCTAAGCAGAAAAAGGATCGATCGAGAAAAATTGTCGAAGGTGTGTGTTTAGAAACAGTAATTCAGACTCTGTGACTGAATGTTTAACAGCAAGTCAGTACAAATGACGGTTCCAATAAGGGTTACAGGTACGATTCCTGTTGGAGAGTGTATATTTTCTACGAAATTTCTCAAACAGTTTAGCCGGTAAAAGTAATTAATACTGTTTAATTAATTAAAAAATAGAGCATTTATTATAAATAAAAGTATCAACAGTATATATAGATATATACTATCATTCACTGACTGTTTTGCTGCATCCCAGCTCATCAGCGTAGATAGACATCCGATGACCTCAAGCAAGGATCGAAACCCGACCGATCTGGCATCAGTCGGAGATTTTTCTCCTAAGCTATCAGAAAGTTACATCAAGAGTTGTCAGTCGTAGGATGCAAAGACAGTTGTTTTCACTATTTTTTCTTCCTTTCTACACACACACACACACACACACACACATACATATACATATATATATATATATATATATATATATATATATATATATATATATATATATATATATATATAGGATGTGTTTGTGTGTGGGGGGTTCAGTAATTGGATGTATATACATATATGTGCGTGTATTTGTGTGTGCATATGCATTTCATTATTTTCTTCTTCCTTTCTATATATATCTGTGTTTGTATTTGTAAATGGGTTTTTTATTTTATGTATATATGTGTCGGAGGGTATGTATGTATGTATATATATATATATATATATATATATATATATATATATATATATATATATGTGGGGGGTGAATGTATATATATATATATGTGTGGGTAGGTGGATGTATATATGTGTGTGGTGGATATATATATATATATATATATATATATATATCACCATATCACCTAACTATCTACATCTTTAAGCCTTCCCATCCTAAACACCTCAAAGAGAACATTCCCTATTCACAAGCACTTAGACTCAAAAGGATAAGTTCCAACAATGAAGAATTAAATAAACACATTGAAAATCTGGAGCATCAATTCACAACACGTGGCTATAAACAACACCTAATCAGGAAACAAATAAAAAAAGCAATTTCCACACCTAGAGAAGACACCCTAATGTACAAGATTAAAAATAAATCTAGCCGCATTCCTCTAGTAACCACTTTCAACTCCACTCTGCCTCAACTATCCCAAATAATCAAAAGTCGCTAGGAAATATTACATCTCAAACCACATCTTAAAAAAATTGTTTAAAGAACCCGGCATTCTTGCATACCTAAGAACCTAAAAGAAATCATAGGTAGTAACCACATTTCAGGGGACAAGGTAATCTGTAATAAACTAAGAACAAAAACAACAGGATTTTCCCAACCATGTAACAACAAAAGAAATGTATGTTGCAACCATATTAAACACACGAATTCATTCACTAGCTCAATCACTAAATCTACTTTCAAAACCTACACGATTCTAACTGTAGAAGTCATAACATAATTTACCTCCTAGAATGCACACTATGCCAGAAACAATATGTAGGAAAATCTGAATGGCTCTATCACTACAGAATTAATAATTCCCCATGAAAATTATTATCTGTAGAACAACATTTCCGCCTGGAAAAACACGATTTCAAAACCCATGCCAAATTCACTATAATTGAGAGAATAGAAAAGTTCAGAACAGATAACATTAGAAAGATTTTAGAGTTCCATGAAAATAAGTGGATACAACGTCTAAAAACAAAATATCCAACCGGGCTAAACCATAAGTTTAACAATATAGATAGTATAAATATATAACCTTAACAAATCAAAACCTACCCACATTTCTCACCCACAAAGACAGACATGCTTACGGAGGTGTGGGGCCTCACACTTATACACACACACGAATATATACACACTTACACACATCATACTCACTCACTCCCTAATGAGCCAAATGATAGCACACACCCACAGCAATACACACGCTTACACATATCATACTCACTCACACCCTAAGAACCAAATAACACACACACAAACACTAAATAGATACACATCCCCTCTCCAGGACCAATAAAACTGTCAAACTGACCAAAGGAATTCAGAGAAGCATAGATCCATCCAGCTCTTATCTCAAATAACAACTTAAAAGAGACTGTTTGACCAACACAAGGAATGATAAAAGATTCATGTTAAAAAGATAAAAAAATAAAAAAAGAAATGAAAACTACAGACAAAAGTTCATTTTCTGCATCAAGACATTCCTTTCTGTAGTTCACTGCTACCAGCAAGCAGAAATATTTCTTCTCCCGATGATGGCCATTTTAGCCGAAACTAGTCGAGGAATCTAAATGAAATAATAATAAAAAAAAAAAATACGAAAGAATATTAATCTACAACCCAGTGTGTCTGAAGATTTTAATTTTTTATAATATATATATATATATATATATATATATATATATATATGCGAGTGTGGATATATATGTGTGTGTATGGTAGTGATTGGATGTATGTACATATATATCTGTGTGTATGTGTATACATTTCACAATTTTCTTCTTCCTCTCTACTATACATATATATATGTGTGTGTGTGTATTCAAATTCTGCTGAATAAAAAATAAAACTTTGTAGTCACTGTATATATATATTGCAGACACCACCAAATATACGCCTTAAAAAATTAGTAATTTATAAACGGATAGAATAAAAATTTACAATAGAAATTAAATCCTGAAATATATTTTTTAAAAATTCCACAATACCATATAAAATCTATTAGCAAATTCAATTAATTTCAGACACGCATAAAATTATAGAATTAAAAATACAACCCGATCATATCTAAACACCTCTTTAAGAAACTATCAACGAAAAATAAAATAAATAAAAACACCAAAAATGACTGTAACTAGAACATCAATCAGTAAGAGATTTAACAGACAGTAATAAAACAACAGAGCCTGATAGAAAAGGCCATCGTAGCTAGACAGAAATCACCCAACCCAACCTTACACGACTGCAAAAAATTGACATATAATAAACATTCTAACTTTCATTAAAGCAGAGACCCCTTGATAATGAAAGAGAAACCCCAGATTACACCTCCATTTCCAAACTATGAGTAAATCATTTCTTCGGTTAGTTATTCTAAACATCGCTTGAGAATGAAACTTTGCTCTAAATTTTAAGTTTAATTTTGAAATTAAACTTTAAGACTTGAGTTTCAGTTTTGAAACAGTAATTTCTGTGTCTCGATGGAATTATATATATTTTTAAAATAATTATAATAAGTTTAAGCTCTACTTCTGTATCGAGCACTGTTTTTTTTTAATAAAATACTAAAAAATTTGGATTATTAATCTGTCTGTTCTTTCCTATAACATCAATACACAGACACACACACACACACACACACACACATTATATATATATATATATATATATATATATATATATATATATATATAAAGCTTAGACAGGGTTAACAATAAAAATATGTATCAACATGGTGATTTTTCTTCGCGTTTCAGCGATAGTGCTAAAAAGCTTATTTGACAATATGAAAGGAATTTACTTAAAATAAATAGACAAAACTTATCTATATTATTTAATGAAACATTCATTACTGAAATATATATAAATTATATATTACTTTTGTTCTTGAATAGGTGTTGAATTAAAGCGTCCACAAGACTACCAGGGTACCTTAATTCAAGATCTATACAAGAACAAAGGTAATAGAAATATTTGTGACAACCATCGTAGAATATCTCTACTGTCATTTGCTGATAAAATATTAGATAAACTGATTCTGAACAGGATTACCAAGCACGTCATCAATGAGATTTACCCGGAATCACAGGTTTCAGGTCCGGTCATGACACTATTGACATGTTCTTCTCACTCCGTCAGGTAGTTGAAAAATCACGAGAAAAGAACCAAGAGTTGTATACGGTATTTGTTGACCTTACTAATGCCTTCGAGACTGTAAATCGTGAAGCGCTCTGGAAAGTTCTTGAAATGCTTGGCATCCCTGACAAAATGATGACTGTTTTAATCTCCTTTCAAGAGTGAATGAAAGCTGCTGTGATTTCCAATGGGGAATTCTCTGATTTCTTTCATGTCATAAATGGCACGTAGCAAGGTTTTGTCATGGCCCGTGTTCTCTTTGCACTCTTCTTCTCAGTAATGCCCAAATATGCCGTTGGTGACATGGACACTGGTTTTAAATTTCAATTTTGAACCAATGATGACCTTTTCAACCATCAGCGATTCAAAGCTAAAACAATTCTTCGAACTGGCGTCATTCGTGATCTGCTGTTTGCTGCTGCTGCTGCACTTGTGACAAAATCCCTAGAAGAAATCCAAGAACTAGTCAACTGCTTATCTGCTGCAGGCAAAGCTTTTGGTCATACTATTAGCAAAAGATAACAGCGGTAATCCGCCAGCTGCTATATTCTCCAAAGCAGATTCAGGGTTTCAGACAACCTCCACCAGCTCATCAATTCCCAGACACTCCTATACAGATTGATGGCAAGTACTTGCACTATGTGAAGCCATTTATATATTTAGGAAGTAAGATAAATGCAACAGTATCCCTTGATGACTAAATAACAAATCGCACTGCCAACGCTACAGTTGCATTTGGGAAGCTTCGCCTATGGAATGAGAGGTTATCAACTGGGGCACCAAAATACGAAATTATAGAGCGGCCATTTTGACCACATTGTTGTGTGGCTTGGATTCGTGGATCCCATTTTGGTTTCATATCAATCAACTGCATGCCTTCCACAAAATGTGTCTTCGCGTGATGATCCTTGTTTTGTTTTTTTTTAATTATAATTTTACCAAAAACAAAATAACTTCTATGCCTGGTGATGACTGGATGTACAGTCGAAAGTACTTGCGTATTTAAGGAAAACCTAATAAAGTTTATCATTTTCAAAAAAACAAGGATCATAACATTTATCGAGTGATTAGTACGTTAACGAATCTTTAAAATTTAGTTAGCGAAGGGATTTCGCCATTTTATATTATTAACTTTACTAATTTATTTTTGTATGAATGATTCATTGTAATATATATATACATATATATATATTAAAAAAGATATATTGTAATGGATATTATTGAGAAAAAATATTATACTTTGTTTTACATAATTTCACGACACGTGTTTCTGGTCTGGTCTCGCAACCGTCTTCAGGTGAAAGTGGAGATTTTTACATATTAAAAATAATTAATTTTTCTTCATGTTCAATGTGGAAAGAAATGTTCAATTCTAGACAGAAAATTCGGATTGCCAATAAAACAGAATGTCTCATATCGAGAATATATAATATTTTTCTCAATAAATCCACATTACAACCAAAAAACGTTTTTTTTTTTAATATACATACTTTTCTCTCGTTGGAACCACTACAACATATTTCTTTTATATATATATATATATATTATATCTGTGTCTTATCAATCACTTGATAAGACACCGAGGGTATTGAAACAAAATGGCTATTTTGTAGTGATTTTATAACATATTTATGTTATAAATTTTATTTTTTATATATAAAAAATAATTATATCTGCTCTACTTTGTATTGAGCAATCTTTTAAGAATAGTAATTGTTGGTTATTGGAATTCATTCCGTATACACCAATTATATACTTAGGTATATATATATATATATATATAAGTTATGGGATCTTACCCATAATAATAATAATAATGGACTATTCCATAATAAATACTGCGCCTCAGGAGTAGGCAAGGAGTCAGTAGTTCAAGTCGAGTCAGTAGTTCAAGTCAAGTCAAGAGTCGAGTCAGAGGCAGTCCGAAGCAGAGTCGCATTCAGACAATTACTGCTAGACATTGGAATAGTGATACTGGTCGAGACTACATTGTTCTCTCGACTAAACCTGATTATTCATACTAACACTTCTACTTCTTTATATATATTCCTGTTTGTAATATATCTGTGTTATTCCATACCTGTGTTCGCGTTCTTTATTGTTTCTACCTTGGACTATCACCGTGGTACAAGGAACCGGGCCATAACACGTATATATATAATTGAATAATGCAGCTTAATTAATATTGTAAAATAGCCATTCAAAGAATAAATCAATAAAGATAATGTAATTAATGGCAAATTCACTTCGCTAACAGATGAAAAAGTCATTAACTCACTGACCACTTGCTACATATTTCTGTGTTTTTTGGATAGTAATGTATCCTGATAGATTACATTGGGCAATAGGCAGTTAGCCTTTAGAAGGCATTCTTGCAGTGGGCAATTATACGAATTTCAAATGTACTATGTGTTACAATACACTCATTGCTTTCTTTTTCTCTCCTGCCGTTATATTTCTGTGTTTTAATGTAAATTACCCTTTGATATATAAACATTTTGATGTTAATGTTTTCGTAAGTTCTACCTACGATAACACGAAACACATAAATAACTAATACATGCTGAAAAAACTCAATCTAAGCCACTTCTCAAAATCTGATTAAAATAATGCCATACTTATTAAAAAAGAAATTAACTTAAAACGAAAATCCTCAAAAGTACTGCTATTGTATCCTATCAAAATATATATCTGAGTCCCGTATAATTCCCAATATCTCCTTTCCTGAAAGAATTACTACTCTCCCGAGACAAGGTACATGACCAGAAAAAAAAGATTAAATGAAAACGGTTAAATACATAAACTCGTGTTATTCAAAACTTATAAAAAGGTAAATCAATCCCAATAAAAAATAATTTAATTTTTTTCAATAAAAAATAATTTAAATACTAATTTACATATTTATACATACAAATATAAAATCTCCTAATCGCTTTCATTTATTAAGGATTGAAGTGTATCACATCATTTCCATGAACTTGCCTGACTTTTCCTCTAACTTGATGAATATTCATGAGCACCGCTATACCAAAAACATTGAAAAGTCAGTAAGATTTTTGCTCTTGTATATAAATACTTGTCACAAAATAAAATCCTTACATTTGCCTTGATAAAGTTCCTCAGGGGACTAAACGCGTCGGCTAAGATAAGGTTTCCTTTTGTCTTTGTTCATTTTGTCCTTTTACAGATATACTCTAAAATATTTACACATACACACACACACACACATATCTGTGTGTATGTGTATATATCTCATTTATACGTAAATAATATATATATATTTATATATATAATATATATATATATATATATATATATATATATATATATATATATACATACATTCCTCGTTTGTGCATACATTCATTCTTCATAGCTACTTATATATACATATATATTTACTCACATACATTTATATACACCATATATATATATATATATATATATATATATATATATATATATTCCTTATATAGATATTGAAAGGATATAGGTTCTTTCAATATTTTTTGTCCGATATCAACACTTACTTTTTCTCAACACTTCGTTTTCGATTTTTTTCGTATCTATTTTCAAAATTATTATTCGCTCCCACTCTCTCTCTCTCTCTCCCTCTCTTCTTGTTGAATGTAACTTCCTTTGCTCTTTCTTTCTCATCTTCCTTGCCTCACACACACGCCCATATACGCACACATATACTCACTTGCAAACAAACAGAGAAATATTCTTACACATTTTTGTTCCTGTTTTGTCTGATCAAATTTTTCTTGTCTACAAATATCTCCTTGCCGTGTTCACGCCTCTGTCTCTTGGGTAAGAACTTTACGTTCACACCTCATTATTTTCTTCTACGCTTATTTCTTTGATTCCTTTTCGCAAACCTTTCTTCCTGCTAGTTGCACCAAGTATTGTTGTATTCATTTATTTTTCTTCACTATTTTTTTAGATTCCTCCTTAAGCCTTCGCTTGGCTTCTTCTTTTTTTTTTTTCTTGCTTTTCATCACTCAAAGAGTTCTTTTTTATACTCTTTCTTTTATCACTTTTAATTTTAAACTTTCTTGCTTTTCCTTTCGTTTCCCTGTCTCGTTCTATCTCTTATGATCTGCCAATTATTTATATTTTACATCTATCACTGTCATAATATCTTTCGATTTTGCCATACCAATTCTCCTGGTTTCCCTTTCATTATTCCCACATCTATCTATCTATCTATCTATCTATATATATATATATATATATATATATATATATATATATATATATATATATATATAAATTAATATCTATTTATCCGTCTCATTCCATTTTTATTTTCTAGTAAACCGTCGTCGTATCTCATTCAATCTCCATTCTTCATATCTATCTGTCCAGTCTGTCTGTCTGTCGATCCCTCTCTCTCTCTCTCTCTATATATATATATATATATATATATGTGTGTGTGTGTGTGTGTGTGTGTATAACTGTCATATATACCGTAAATATAATTGACTTTTGAAAAAAATAGAAATTGAGACGTTATATCTATCTATCTATCTATATATATATATGTGTGTGTGTGTGTTTGTGTGTGTGTCTTTTGTAAGTATATCAGCCTCTTTATTCATTTATTTAATACACTATACCTTTTGTACTGTATTATCTACTATGGTAATACCTACTTTCACTTTCATTCCTCTGTTTCTCTTTGTCTATTTTACACTCACTCTCCCCAACTTCTTTTCTCTTTCTATCTTTCTTTCTGTCACGCTTTCCCCTATTTACCTATTTTTGCCGCCTATGTTTCTCATACTGTGTCCTTCTAAAGAATAATATCAATTTTTCTACTTTCACTTTCACTTTTATCCATTTTTTTTTTTTTTTTTTGCTTTTTTCCTAATCTAGGTTTAATTTATGGCCTCGCTGGCTTTTTAAAGCAATTTCTTTCCATCTTTACCTATCATTCTTCTCCTACCAAACTTTTCCTGACTTTTCTCATCAGCTAACTTTCCCTTATTTTCACTTTCATTTTCCCACAATACCTCTCTCTCCCCCCCCCTCTCTCTCTCTCTCTCCCTCACTCACTCAATCAATCTATCTATCTATTTCTGTCTTTTTATCTATGTATCTTTTCCCTTTATCCGCCTCCCCAATTTTCCCGCGTCACTATCGTTCTGCAACATTGATTTTTGTAAGGTTTGCTCCCGTGGGAAGTGTCTATGTGAAGCGACCAGATTCGCCAGACATTCTCAGCTTATTTCACGCTGGGTGGATATACTGCTCGGAAAAGAAAGGAAAGAAGAAGAAAAAGAGGAAATAAATAAATAAATAAATGGATGTGTCGTGCGCCGAGAGGGGGGTGAGGTAATAGGAAACGACCGTGTGCACGCGCATATAGGGATACAGTGGCGCAAAAAAAATACTGTAGAGGCTGGTAAATTCTCACACGCCCTGGGAATAGAACGTGAAATAACACTGGAATAGCCAGTTTGCATGTGTATAGGTGTGGACAGGTCATATTTAGTGGCATGCATATCCACCCCTACATACATACGATGATATACACACATCAAACTACGTATATAAACACGCACATACACACCACGCACACCCACAAACACACACATATTTATATATATATATATATAAGAAATGTATATATGGGGAGCATACGAATCAATAAATATCTCACATGTTGAAATATTATCTAAAATAATTATTGGGTATTGTTAGTTCTTCCTCACTAATAATCACTACAATGACATTGACAAAGAAGAGGATTATGTTGAAAATATATTTTGTATAAAATAAATCTCTCTTCATGATCTTGTTGCAGGTCACCTCTAAGTCGTGTAATGGTTAAGAAGCTTGTCTTACTAGATCAATTACTACTGAGCAGTGAGTTCGATCCTTACCGGGTGTTTCATATTTTTGGCCTTTTATATATATATATATATATATAAATTTATATATATAGCATATATATTAAAATCAAGGATCATAACATTCATCGAGTGATTGCTAGGTTAATGCATCTTTAAAATTTTGTTAGCGAAGGGATTTCGCCATTTTATATCATTATCTTTACTAAGTTACTTTTTGTATGAATGATTCATTGTAATATAAATTGAACTACACTACATATTTGATTTAAAGGAACTGACCCGACGTGCAAATTTTCGGGATACCAACTGAGACATTACTCTATTTATTGAACAATTTAGTTCATGCCACATTGACAGATAAACTCCTACAATAAATAATTCTCAAATTGCAATATTAGTAAAAAAAAGAAAAAAAAAAGACTCACTTAAAATTTTAAAAACGTTCAAACCTTAGCGTTGCGACAGCACGCTCCAAACGTTAATATCCGTTATCATTAACACATTTAAAAAAAAAAAAAAAAAAAAAAACATATTTCGATTCGCATTATATTTTTTCATCTCGGATGCTACTTGAATTTTACCAAAGACAAAATAATTTCCATGCCTAAAGATGACTGAATTCACAGTCGAAAGTACTTGCATATTTAAGAAAGACCTAATACATTTTATAATTTTAAAAATAAGGATCATAACATTCATCGAGTGATTGGTAGGTTAATTTATCTTTTAAATTGTGTTAGCGAAGGGATTTCGCCATTTTATATCATTGACTTTACAAATTTACTTTTTGTATGAACGATTCATCGTAATATATATATATATATATATATATATATATATATATATATATATATATATATATATTCGAGGTACATCAGTATATATGTTTATGTGTGTGTGTGCAAGGACATAGGTCTCTTTTGCGTTTGACTGTTCAATTATAGTGAGGTTTCTACTCGTAGTGAGAATTGAGCACAAATTGATATGTTGTGAGGCATATTGCACCGATTGGTGAGGAACTCTTGGGTGCTGGGATGAGGTCGAACTCGACAAACATTTGAAACTGTAATTATACATTTTGCCCGGTCAAATAACAAATATAACAAATATTGGGATGTATAGAATTTTCTGCGAGTAAGATAGATATCGAGTTTTAGATGGTATGACAAGAAGAAGAAGAAAAAAAACACGTTTATTGATCACGTGTTGGGAATAGAACTTCTTTTCAGTTGCTTGTAAAACTAGCAGGCAATCATTATGACGACGTCTCGTTCATGGAGACCTGGAAGGAAGCTCATTTGTATAGCTAGACAGATTCGACGGGCATGAATAGATGAAAGAAAGACCTTGTGTGAAAGGGTGATTGATATAGGCATTCACATTTACATAGACATGAAAGAACTTAGAGAGCTACATACATATATAAAGCTTGAAATAGATAGATAAACTGAGGCAAACGTAGAGAGAAGTAGACAATGACATAAAATTAACGCCTCAACCGGAGCTAAATATAACGACATATGATTTCAATAAAACTTTAGGGAAAATAGAATAAATGCAGAAGAGCATGGCTAAATTAATAGAGAGAGAGAGAGGGACAATAATGACTATATAATCAGAGTAACTATATAAAGAAATAGTGTCAATAGTGATTATATATAGAGAGTGTTTCAATAATGAATATATACATAGAGAGAGTGTGTCAATAGTGACCATATTTATAGAGGGAGAGTGCCAATAGTAACTATATATATATATATATATATATATATAGAGAGAGAGAGAGAGAGAGAGAGAGTTGTAGCATACCTACGGACGATAATGGGTATGTTCTCTTTCGCATAAATACAGTAATAAATGCTGTATGTTGTTGGTCTGCAGTTGTAGATTCATTGTGGAATTCACTTGACTCACTTCTAGCAGTTGATTACTTCTACGCGCCGCTGGCGAATCTTATATGTGTTGTTCTTGTCCTAAGTATTATCGTTCATTACTAACCTTTGTATGATTATTCTATTCAGTAACCTTCCCTCGGTTACAATACAGAGAGAGAGATAATATGTCAATAGTGACCATATACAGAGAGAAAGTGCGTCAATAGTGACTATATAGAGAGAGAGTGTCAATAGTCTCAATATATATATATATATATATATATATATATATATAGAGAGAGAGAGAGAGAGAGAAAGAGTGTCAATAGTGTTTATATATATAGAGAGAATGTATTATGAGATGGACTAAGTTCGACAATTATTTTAACATATTTTCTGTTTATACGTTATTTTTATCGATACACTTATTTAAATTAATGCTCTGTTTATATTAAACATTATTAATTACATTTACCAGCCTGAATGTCCAAAACATTTCGGAGAAAATATGTGTCCTCCGATCGTGGGAATTTTTTGTTTAAAAACAGTGGTTTGAAGTTTGCTAGCCAGACGCTTCCTCTGTAGCTAAATGTTATAGCAGGTCAGGTCAAATGACGGTTCCATGTAAGATACAGGTTTAATTACTATCAGAGTACACATATTTTCTACGAAATTTGTCAGACATTGTAAATCGCAGAGTACATGAGGTTAGTACTCTGCGATTTACAATTAACGATGTTAACGTCAGGGGAGGTAACTAAGTCTTGAAAGATTCATGTTTTTGATTTGGTTTTTAAACTATTACTTAAAACCTAGATATTTTAAACTATTTCTACTATAGAATATTTTAAATCACTTTAGTCAGGATACTGAAAGTAACATCAATCAGCTCAGCGACAAATTTTACTCACATTTATCATCTCTCTCTCTCTCTCTCTCTATATATATATATATATATATATATATATTACCGCAAAAAAACAAAATTAGCTCATATGGGTATATTCTATTTCAAGCTGGTCTTACACCAGCCGTTTTCAGCCCTTAAATGTCTGTCTGGAATTGGGGTTTTGAATTTATTTTCGATATCAGTCCTCCTCTGAGAGACGCATTGTTTTTTATATGGGGATTGTGTTGTTGACTGGGGAAGGGCGTAAGGTATCTTATTACGAGGAAGTGGTCGAAGTTTATTTATGGCTTTCGTTGTCTGTAAATAAATTTCGTTTCCTACTATTTATTTAGTTCGAATTTTGAAAAAATCTGGACAGCTACTCACTTCAGTTGAATAACAGCATAACGGGGGCTGAGTCCGGTAGCGCCTAGGTGATCCTTGCAGTGATATATTTGTTTTGTTTTTTATATAGTAGTAGAGAGGTTCGCTTAATGCCAGGTTCACATTACTCCCCGAATTTTTTTTAACAGGAGTAGGGGTTTATCACTTGCTTCCTGTTTAAGGCTAGATTTCCGGTTCCTTCTAAAGTATGTTCTTCCCTTTCACTTTCAGTAGACCCTTGCGTCTTAGTGACATTACCGCATTTCTTGGGGGGGGTTGTTTTAAAAAAAAAAGCTGCAGGGAATTTAATGAAGTCTGCAACAACTTCGAGATATCTTTTTTAATATAGTTCATCGCAAGCAAGGCAGTAAAGCCACTAAGACACAAGATGTTGATGGGTGAAGAATTACGAAACAGAAACATTACTAAGGAACGAGAACAAAAGAAGATAGATTTTGAAGATTAATGTTGGCTGGAAAGCATGAAGCCAGAAGGGAGTTCCACAAGTGAGAAGGGCAAGAAAAGTAACTGCTAACATAGAACGTACGGATACATCAAGCCAATTCAACTGTAAATAAGATAAGACCACGTTAACAGTCTAGTACTGCGTTTCAATTGATAAAGCCTAGGTAGCATAGCGAAGAGCTCATCCGGGCAGTTACCATGAAAATATTTCTAGAAAAGGCAACTTTACAGCGGTTAGAAAGTGATTGAAGCCGAGGCGCCAGATCAGGACAAATAATATTGCCGATTCTTCTCTGGATTTTATCAAGAATCTCTTGAAATATAGCAGGAGCACCGGACCATATAAAGCAGCAATATTCTAAGCATGAAAGAATGGTAGACTTATAAATATGTAAGATAGATTCTCGAGAGAAAAATTGCCTGCCACAACACAGAGAGCCGCTTGTGAAATCTCGCGATGAAATATCTGAAAGTCAGGTGATTCTCCCTGGAACCATTTTTCGATGACTTGTGCACGATACGAGATTTCTTCATTTTGACAGATTAATCATCACAAGAAAACAGGCCGAGTATATAGGAGTAAAAATAGGCTGCCATATCTCTGAGTATGTCCCACTTGTCAAGTGGGACATTTTTTACCATAGTGATCCTTGTAAGCTCCAGTAGACCACACCCAAGCTATTATTGATCAATCAGCAGCTTTCACAAGATCGCACAGAAAAGCTGGATTCATAGTGTCTCCACCGCACATAAAATTGACTGTCAGCCTAAAATTGCTAGTGTCTATGGTCACTCAGCCTTCCTCAGTTGAAAAGCTGTTTTCTGACCCAAATAGATTGTATGAATGAGTTGAGATAGATAGATAGATAGATATGAGCAGACTCAGATAGATAGATAGATAGATAGATAGATAGATAGATAGATAGATAGATATGATAGACTCAGATAGATAGATAGAGATAGATAGATAGATAGATAGATAGATATATATAGATAGATAGATAGATAGATAGATAGATAGATAGATAGATAGATAGATATGAGCAGACCCAGATAGATAGATAGATAGATAGATAGATAGATAGATAGATAGATATGAGCAGACTCAGATAGATAGATAGATAGATAGATAGATAGATAGATATGAGCAGACCCAGATAGACTAGTTAACATTAAAAAAATATGCCATGCCTTTTTAAAGTTTTACATGACTGTATTTCGTGTCATCTAAATCGTATCGGCATTATGAAGTCACTTTTAATTTAGCATGAAACGTGCTTCAAAGTGTATACTTTTAATGTTTCCAGCATCAATAAATTTGGATGAATCGTAGATCCCAAACTTGATGCCAAGCCTAATTCTCACTGTATAAGACACAACAAATAACATTACTTTTCGCTGTTCAAAAATGACGTATTACACGGATATTTTTCAAACTTAGATGACTTAAAAACGTAACAAGCTACATCTGTTTTGAGCCACATGAATGGAATATGTCAGGAGGGTTTCAAATGAGAGTCCCATCTGTGTATGTGACTATGGAACAAAAATCTGTTCACGACATCTCGATACTCTATCTCCTGAGTACACATCAGATGACAGGGATTCTCTGTAACACTGTCTCATAGAAGGAGTACTGTTTAGTAGTACAGAATCCTGGAGCCGGGCAGAAATGTATATATTCACCTGAATCTATTCACCTACTCGAACTGAATGTAGCATAAGGTCATGTTTAATATGGACGTCGCAGACGTGTATGGAATCAGAAACAATAATTTGTAATGTTTCTTCGGTGTTTCTCCAACTGAACACGCCAACAGACATATGCCAGAGATTAATTCCGAGTTTCCTGTGATGGAAAATACAACTTAATGGTACAGTCTCCTTGCGCCTGATCATATTATACTCAATGTTAATCCCGATGCGTCATGATTAGGCCAGAAAAGTAATCTGAGTCGAGCTAAAAAAAAAATTTAGGTATCTATTCCCACATTCACTCAGGGCACAAGGTCGAGTTAAAAGTGCTAGTCTTGCGCACACATTGAACCAGGGTCTGTAATTACTCAAGCCCCTCGGCACTTCCTTCTGGGATTTCTCCATCTGGGGACGCCTCAAGTGGCAGGGATTAAACCTAGCTCTCCCTTCCGTAGGATAGGGAACGCTGTGGCGACGGACCCTTGTTTCTAAAGCACGTTGTACCTAACTTTAGCATAATGAGGTTCTGGCTGTGCCAAGCAAATCATTTCAGTCGGCACTATTTATCCGCATGCCGAACGGAATGTGGCACCAATGAAAGTTTAAAGTTGGAGTCGCACACGTACATGGAACTAAAGATAAAAACAGCTCAGACCTCTTCGACATTTCCCCTTCAAGGGCATTTCAATCTCTATGGATTAACCCTAGCCTTCTTTCATAGGAGCAGTTTGCCTGGGGGACGGTCCTGAGGCCCTAGCATATTTTATTGATTTCAACCTTTATGGGTTACTGGCTGGGTAATGTAAGTAATGTCAGCCGAGATTAAAAATGCTTGATCGCTCGATATCAGCTTTTTTTTTTATGAATTTTCATTTGTATACAACGAAAGATAACGCATGCAAATCAGCCATACGACAACTTCTAAATTCCGCCAATAAGGCGCCCGTCAAAAAGTACAGGCAACAGGCGGCCATTTTCATTTTTTTTATTTATTTTTTTTTTTTTTTTTTTTTTTGCTGAAAAGGTAGATAGTCAAATCATCGTTATACATTAACAGCTCCAGCTGGAATTTAAAATCATCTCGCAGAATCTGATTATCAAACCAAAAACTGCTGAGTCACTCAGTTCCTCTTCTTTTTAGAATCACACAAATGAAGATGTGTCTGCGTCACGCTTCCCTGTATGGTTTCAATAGTCATTCTTGTTTGCTTGGTCTACACCTGTGTTTTTTGTTTACATACACATCAATTGCAGTAGAATCCCTGACAACCGGAATTCCGGATATGAGGAATTGGTTACAATGTCCGGATATGAGGGGTTATATTTAGATTAAAATAAAAGAACTGAAATCAAGTTTAACATTTATTTTCAATGTTTTATAGTAAACAAAATAAGTTAATGGCGAGTGAAAAATAACGGAATTGATTTTAAAGAAAAAGAAATAAATTATGTAATGTTAATGAAAATTCATTAAATTAAGTCTGCCACGTAAGCAAAACAAATAATAAAACGAGGATTTTTTAATTGCTGTTGCATGATGATTCTTTCTCTTCTAATATCATTCTCAACTTTTACCGCATTTCGTTTTGCTTTTGTTCTTGAAACTTTTGAAACGAAATACACTTTTTAACTCTGCGTGCGTTGTTGCAATCGTCATAGCTGAATTCTGGCTTTCTTTCCATAAAACTGACAATCTTTTCAATAGTTTTTTTCAATTTCAGTCCAGGTTTCATCACAATCATGTTTTTTTATTTCCTTGTTCATTGTGACTGTGTAAATGCTGGAGAATAGTTTCTTTGGAAGATTTTATATCATACAATGTTGACTTTCCTATGTTGAACTCAGCCATTAGTAACAACGTCTAGTCTGTTTAAAATTTCCACTTTTTGTGATAACTCTAAAGCTGTTCTTTTCCTCTTATTCCCATCATCTTTTGCACGAATGCAAGCCATTAGTGTGAAATAAGCATATGCAATTATCCAAAGTAAATTTCCTGAAAAACAATTTTCAAATCAATTATATATCACCCAATTAGTTTAAATATACACATCAAAATCATGTCCGGATATACGGGATTCCGGATATAAAGGCACTCCGGATATGAGGGATTCCAGATATGAGAGATTCTACTGTATTTTTAAAATTGATTTAAGCCGAAATTATTTCTTACAACTATAAACTTTATTTTTAGTAGGTAAACGTTTGAGTCGGTACTCATTTTTTGTCTTTTCTTAGACAGTGAATGTAATATCAATCGGCCTATATCGGGCTAAGGAGTGGTTTCACTGACTAAAAAAAGGAATACAAGTTCGATTTCTGTCGAGAGGCACATTTTTCTTTAAGAGGACCTCGATCAATATATATCAAGAATTTGTGTGAAATATCCTGCGTAATATGTTAAACGTGGCTTGACAGATGCAGAACTTTGGCAATAAATTCAAATTCCCTAAAATTTTCAGTCAGAGCAATATATATATATATATATATATATATATATATATATATATATATATATATATATATATATCGTGTTTCAATGCGTATCAATGGATCTCATCAGGCGGTTGTAAATTATTGGGGAGTGAACAATTTATTTAAATTAAAAAGCAAAATACAACTTCTTTTTACGAAAAAATGGCGTTATGAAGTTTGTGGCCCTTACTTTGATCAGCCAATCAAATATGATCTACGTTAAATTTAAATTAAGCGAAGGAGCAAAAATTAAAAATTGTTTTTTATAAATGGGTCCTGATCCGTAGATTGGGAGCAAATGACAGCCAGACATAAACTAAAGCGGATAGATATGGTTACATAAATTATCCAAACCAGACAATGAAGTTTACTAAGAAATAAAAGTGGGGTGGAGAGGTAATTTAACAAAATGCTAAACATTTATATGCTTTGTAAATTTCCTACATAAAAATTTTTTGCAGTTGATAAATAAATACCTTCTTTAAAAAACTGGTAAATAATTTAAAAATATAGAATTAATTGGTAAATTAATATGCAACTGTTAAATAACGATCCTTCATATAAAATATTAAGAACATTAAACAATCAATGTAAAATGTGAACAAATTACCAATAGATTTGTACAACATATTTCCAATACTACCAGGAAATTAATACAAAATATATTTAATCCAGATTAATCTTACATATAGAAAGATAAGTCATGTATAGTATAACGCAGTACAACTAAAGTATAAGAAAAAGTATTATCAAATTCCAAAGTTTAACTAAATTGTAACGTAAACGTAAAATATGCTTACAATTTACTGTTAATTCATTTCTTTGAATAAACAATGAATTTTTGTCAAAAAATCTGATGATTTCGAGTTTTTAATGTAAACACACAAGATAGGTTTCATATAAAGATCTACAGGTCCTTGCAATTTTTAAAATTTTCCATTTCACCTTAGGGGTCTTATTATCATCTTTTAAACTCAAAAACATATTTAGAAAGTGACGTATTATTTCTGTAAGTAATATTAGTAAAGAACAAACTATGTTGATACCACCTAATCTGAAAATAGTTCATAGTACTACTTGTTCTCATCGTATCTTATATATATATATATATATATATATATATATATATATATATATATATATATACATAGTTCACATACACATATCAGAGCATAAGTGTATGTAAAAAGCGCCACTGAAGTTTTTATACATACATATATATATATATACATATATATATATATATATATATATATATATATATATATATATATATATATATATATATATATATATATATATATATATATATATATATATATATATATATATATATATATATATATATATATACAAACATATATATACAAACATATATATATATATATATATATATATATATATATATATATATATAATTTTAAATACCATGTCACTTCAGGACCATGTCTCTTCAGGTGAACATAATTCTTCACAGATTTCTTTCATTTTCATTATATATATATATATATATATGTGTGTGTGTGTGTGTGTATATATATGTGTGTGTGTGTGTGTGTGTGTGTGTGTGATATCTAATAACAAAGATGGTGGAAACAAAAGGATAAATGTATGTAAAGGAAACTGGCTAAAATATATATGCCAGATACATTTTTAAAAAATTCTAAATTTAAAATTCCTTCGTCTCTCCTTCGTGTGCAACTGTAGATGCCTCAACGTAACGGACGAAACACGTCACACAAAAAAATTTTACACTTTGTCATACATCTTTCCACCGAAACTGTTCTTGATAAATAATAATTTATATACCGTTATCCCATATATATATATATATATATATATATATATATATATATATATATATATATATATATATATAAAGAAAGAAGTTATAGTGGTTCCAACGAGAGAAAAGTGTGTATATTAAAAAGAAGAGAAGAGAGGTGCCGCAAACGTTTTTGGTTGTAATGTGGAATTTTTTTTAAAAAAATATTATGCTTTATTTCCAATAATTTTACTACACGTGTTTCTGGTCTCGCGACCGTCTTCAGGTAAAAGGCGGAGATTTCCACATATTATTAAAAATAATTAATTTTTTCCTTATGTTTTTCAATGTTAAATATTCTCGATATGAGACATTCTCTGTTTTTGTGTTAGTAATCCGAATGTCTTTCTTGAATTGCTAGTGAAGAGTTCTGCGCAAAGGGTCATAAAACAATTACGATTGGTCCAAGAGAAATGATGAATTACTTATCGGTATTTTATCTTTTAATGTTTTAATGACCCCTGTGTGTTCTTAGATCTGTTTCCATTTTCGTGTGTTTCTGTCAGCATGCGTGTATATATGCGTGAGTATATTCCATGCGTCTCCATACATATACTGTCTTACTACGAGGAATTAGTAAACTCATTTGTACAAATACACACATACATACACATTACAAACAAAAACGCTTGTACATATATATATATATATATATATATATATATATATATATATATTATACATATATATATATATATATATATATATATATATATATATATATATAAAAATTTCTCCGATTTAATCGGTAGAGAAGACAATATTTATGAATATAAAAATGACAATAGAAAAGTTTTAATTTATTGTCCATTCGTCCAATTTTGTTATCAAAAAATAAAATACGAATTTTTCGTATTTTATTTATATATAAGCAAAAAATACGGAAAAAAATTCGTATTTTGCTTTTGATAAAATCCACATTGGAAAAGCGTCAGCAATTACCAGTTTTTCTATTGTCATTTTTATTCTTAATATATATATATATATATATATATATATATATATATATATATATATATATATATATATATATATATTAATGAGTAAATTAGCTTTGAATCTATCATGGGATATTACGTTTAGCTTCATCAGGCACACTGATACAAATGAAGGACACCAGGCGGTAGCAATAACATTTAACACCAATTCGCAAATCATTATATCATAGCGAAGCTTCCTTTGCAGAGCTTTATAGAGGTAGATACTTTTTATCGAAGGATTAAATCAGTTAATGATTTTAGAACTTATGTTTTCACTGGAATCGAACCTAACTCCTGTTGGTTGGAATCAATCTCCGTACTAAGTTCTTTCTACAAAAGCACACCCACTCGTACATATGTCTCTATTTATCACCTTCTCTAACTCAGTCCATTCTATTCTTCTTCTTCTATTCAGATATGTATACGTCTCTAAATATATGCACAGACGATCGTCCATATTAACACATGACAGTGTAAGCACGCTGGGACTTTAGATATATATATATATATATATATATATATGAGCTTCTACCACGTCCGTCCCCTGCCTTCCAATATTGCCACCCTTCCACACCCACTACTACTCACAGGCTTCGCACCGGCTGTCATTCCATTCTACCCGAATGCCTACGAGATCTCGAAGCATCCTGAATCGATTTTCGACTTGGCTGGTGCCACACGACCAACCGACCGTTCGTTCGTTGTCCGCCCGTCCCAGCAACCGATATCTTCGACCAACATTACGATGTGGGGGGGGGGTTGCATCGGGAACAACAGGAACGAGTTGGTGGGAGGGAGTTGAAAGAGAGGTAGAAATCTGTGAGAGTAAGGAATGAGAAAAGGCGAAAGTTGGCGCCGCTGAGAATTTGAAGAAAGGATGGGCAGCCAGAAGGCACGTTTGATTGGAAATAAGAGTTAAAAGAATGAAAGAGAAGACGAAAGAAATGGATGAAATTAGAAAGAAAGGAATGAAAGAAGAAAAAAGGATTAAGAGGAGAAGAAAGATGAAATGGTAGAAAGAAAAGAAGAAATTTTCGAGTGGAAATATAAATAAAAGAAAAAGGGAAAATTGTCAAAATAGAAAGGAAGAAAACTGAAACGAATACGAAATAAAAAAAAATAAAAGGTGACGGAAAGAAAAAAGAAAAAACTGAACTGGAGAGAAAATCCGTGTGAGGGCGGGAAACGGTAACAGGATGAATTGATAGATAAGGAAAATAATGTAACTGATGAAAGAAAGAAAGAAAGAAAGAAAGAAAGAAAGAAAGAAAGAAAGAAAGAAAGATGAAATGATTGATTGAGAAAATTATGAATGAACGGAATGGACAGCGAAGAAAGAAAGAAAGAAAGAAAGAAAGAAAGAAAGAAAGAAAGAAAGAAAGAAAGATGAAATGAAAGAAAATTATGAATGAACGGAATGGACAGCGAAGAAAGAAAGAAAGAAAGAAAGAAAGAAAGAAAGAAAGATGAAATGATTGATTGAGAAAATTATGAATGAACGGAATGGATGGCGAAGAAAGAAAGAAAGAAAGAAAGAAAGAAAGAAAGAAAGAAAGAAAGAAATCTGACATGGATTTAACAACGAAAGAAGTAGAAAAATGTGAAATGTGTCAAAATAGAGGAGAGTTAATGGATTAATAAGAAAGAAAGAAAGAAAGAAAGAAGATGAAATGGTTGATACGGAAAATGAAAGAATGAACTAATGAAAAGAAGAGATATAAAGTCAAAAGAAAGATGGATTGATTGGCAAACAGATGAAAGAATAAATGAATGAAAGAAAGGAATGTATGAAGTCAAAGGAAACAAAGAAAGATGAAGTGATTCATACAGAAAATGATGAAAGAATGAATGAAAGTAAGAGATGAAATAGAAAGAAAAAGGAAGATTAAATAATTTATAAACAAACTGATGAAAGAATAAATGAATGAAAGAAAGTGTGAAGTCAAAAGAAAGAAAAAAGAATGAAAGATGAAATAATTGATACGAAAATGATGAAAGAATGAGTGAATGAAAGGAAGATATGAAATAGAAAGAAAGAAAGAAAGAAAGAAACAGAGATGAAACTATTGATAGGGTGAATGAAAGAATGAATGAATGTAAGAAAAGAAGTGAGGAAGTCAAAAGAAAGATGAAATGATTGATACTGAAAATAATGAGAAAATGAATGAAAGGCAGAGATGAAGTAGAAAGAAAGAAAGAAAGAAAGAAAGAAAGAAAGAAAGAAAGAAAGAAAGATGAAATGATTGATTGAGAAAATTATGAATGAAATGAATGGATGCCGACGAAAGAAAGAAAGAAAGAAAGAAAGAAAGAAAGATGAAATGATTGATTGAGAAAATTATGAATGAAATGAATGGATGCCGACGAAAGAAAGAAAGAAAGAAAGAAAGAAAGAAAGATGAAAATGATTGATTGAGAAAATTATGAATGAAATGAATGGATGCCGACGAAAGAAAGAAAGAAAGAAAGAAAGAAAGAAAAAGAAACTAAGAAAGAAAGAAAGAAAGATGAAATGATTGATTGAGAAAATTAAGAATGAAATGAATGGATAAACGACGAAAGAAAGAAAGAAAGAAAGAAAGAAAGAAAGATGAAATGATTGATTGAGAAAATTATGAATGAAAATGAATGGATGCCGACGAAAGAAAGAAAGAAAGAAAGAAAGAAAGAAAGAAAGATGAAATGATTGATTGAGAAAATTATGAATGAAATGAATGGATGCCGACGAAAGAAAGAAAGAAAGAAAGAAAGAAAGAAAGAAAGAAAGAAAGAAAGAAAGAAAGATGAAATGATTGATTGAGAAAATTATGAATGAAATGAATGGATGCCGACGAAAGAAAGAAAGAAAGAAAGAAAGAAAGAAAGAAAGAAAGAAAGAAAGAAAGAAAGAAAGAAAGATAAAATAATTGATACGGAAAATGATGAAAGAATGAGTGAATGAATGAATGAAAGAAAGAATGGAAAACATGAAGTAGAAAGAACGAAATAAACAAGCATTTCGAAAGAATACTGCTTTTGGTACAATGAATAATGGCGGTGAGAAAGAGGTGAATCAAAAATGGAAAGAAGATGATCCCACTGTTGGAGATGGCAATCGGCGAGGAGTAGGGAGATGCGAAAAAAAAAAAAAAACGAATAAAGTATTGGGGGGTTGTGTATAGTCGAAAGACGCAGAGACAGGACAAGGGTGGTCTCGGGCTGGAATTTCAACGTAACAGATTCAAAAATCCATTTTCGCCGCCGCCGCCGCTACTGTGTGGCGCACGTTTTCTCCATTGTGAGGCGAGCAATATCCTCAACTAAAGAACTTCGTACACTCATAACTGTACAAGACTCTTTGGTCGAGGCGACCAGCACACCATATTCCTTATTTGACTACCTAGCCTTACCAATCCATACATCCGCCCACCGGCAAAACCCCCATTCCTTTTCCGCCTCAACCTCTCTACTCGCGTTCACTAAACCAGGCCTCCATATTGGAAGATATTCGATATTCGCTAAGAGATTGGCGTCAGTTCCCAAGGAAAAGAACCAAATAAAGCGTCGTCTGTGTCTATAATATACATCGTTAAAAATCTGCATAATCCCTGCAACATAGTGTGAGTTATTCTGCATCTATTTACGTGAGCTGATCTTGCAGCTTGCTTCGAGTTTATAAACACCTTAAACTGCTCAATGTTATTTGGAAATATTTATTTTTCTTCTATTTCTTCTTTTATGTCTCTTCAGAACGTAGGCGATCATGTCTCTCCCCAATTTCTTTGTAGCTATTAATAAATTTTGTCTTTCTGTGTGCGATTATGGCTCTCCACAACTTCCCATCTATTGTAGCTCTTAGTAATGTTTGTTTTTTTGGGTTTTTTTTTTTTTGTAAATCCTCATCCTTCTATCTAAGCTCATCAGGTTGCCTCCCCCTGTTCAATTTACATTCGATATGTCCTGTAAATGTTGATTTTCCATGCCGTCCTTCCTCATTATGCGTCGGAGAAATTTCAGTTGTTTCTTTCTAATTCTGGCTATAAATGTCCTTTTGATTTCCATTTTCCTTGTGACTTTATCGATGCGTTACTCAATATTCCTCTTGTTTGCGATGCGCCGTGGGAGTGTTCACATTTATGTCCATAAGTAAACATCGGTTGTTTTTAGATTTGTGTCTATAGGTAAACATTGACCGTCCATTCCCTAGCCCAATAACACCCACACGGTTAGTGGCCTCTTTTTTTTTTCTTTTGTCTGGACCGAGTATGCTCTTACTTCTCAGCAGGTGATGCAGTCTCCGTATTCGAGGTCCCGTCAAAACGTTGAAGGTATCGATTTATTGCTATGAAAAGATATTATTGCCACTGATATATTCATGGGGATATCATTATAATTAATTACTCTTATGCAAAACCAGAATCTTAATAGTTGAATAGAAAAAAACTATGCAAAACCAGAATCTTAATAGTTGAATAGAAAAAAAAACTCTCGTCTTAAGGTCAAATGAATTTGGACAAAGGAAAAACAAGAAAACTTCATGGTAATGTAATATAAACTGATAATGAAACATTCGGTATTCATTGACCGAGCAGCCAATGTTACCGTCGATTGGAATTTATAAAAGCTTTCTTTTAAAACATTAAAAATATGTTTCTTAAGTCCAAATATGGTCGTCGCTTTTTCTAGTACCGATGGGGCTTCTTTCGTGTCTTTTGTTTAAAGTACTGTAGGGCGGAAGTCTTAACAATGAGAAAAACTGCTTAAGGGCTACAAGAGATAGGAATTTCTGGAAAGCTATGATTACCCATATCTTGAAAGGACGCGGCAAATAGAAACAAAATGTGTGATGTCGACATCTTGTTTATGTCATAATTTTTTTTTCGTGTTACAAGTGCTATCTATTTTATTGTTGATGTTGTTGGTAGTCCTCAAATGATGTGGTTTCTGTTATTTGGTGCAGTTCTTTCTTTGGGATTTTGTAGCGCCAACTCAATATTTTTTTTTTTTTTTTTGATTTGACGTGTTTGTTTAACGGCATATCAACTCTTTATTGGGCATTTAATACCGAAATTTAATTTTCTTCTGAAGTAATAAAAATGATATTTTATTCTACTTTCACAGTCAAATGATACTCAGCTTTTGTGCATATACATATTTGTGTGGACATAATTACTAGAGGCGGTGAGATGTGTACTTTATGTTATAGTTTTGTTGAAGTTATATTTCGGAGTACAATTTCTTAAAGAAATCGTAGGATATCATATGAATTAATGTCATAAAAGAGTTCTTTCATGTTGGTTGGTTGATTTTAGCGGCATAGCAACCTCCATGGGTTATTTAATACCAAAATCTAAATATTTTGAACACAAATTTATGGCTTCAACTACAGATAAAATTTATTGTTGGTCATTCTGGTTTAAAATTGTTATTGTTGGTAATTTTTTTATATAAAAATTTATTGCTGTTATTTTGATATTTTCATAGTGTTTTGTTTTTGTTTGGGGTCACTATTTGCCCATAGCTGAGACAATAACAGGTGCTACCGCCCTAAATCAGGCTGCGCTTGGGAACAAAAGCAATTAAGACGTGGTTCCAGATCAGAGGCCTTAATCCCAGGTGTAGTTTATTGTCATACCTAGGACTAGCCAGTTCAAAAGGAGGATGCTTATCGCTCAAAGCTACATGCCTCATACTCTAGAAGCCATTTTTAATCTCTGAACGGGTTGGTGGTCATATACGACATCCATATGAGAGTCGCGATCAGAAAAGAAAGGCGTGTGGGAAGTCAACATTCACAATATGTTATTCTTTTCTCTTCGATTTATATATGCTATTCATTTTCGTTGTTGCTGTTGTTTTTGCTCTGCCAATACGCCTTCGGATTACCGTGTCGCATTTTCCATCCTCTGTTAAAACATTTTCCAGATATTTAAAATTTTCATACTTAGTTGATTTGGGCATCTCCATTTTTTTCGTCGCATTCTGGATTGTTCATCTTGCTGGCAACCATTTTGTTTTCTTAAATTGATAGTATTTCTTTTGAGTGTGCAAACTTCTCTCTCATGAGTGGTATACATATTCTGATACTTACCGGGCCCAGGGATTTGTCCCTTCGCTGGTATTATAACGGCTATGACTAGCTTGGACCGGCTCTGACCAGCTTAGACCAGCTATGACCAGTTTGGACAAGCTATTACCAGCTAAGACCAGCGGCCCGAGTGAAGGCACTTGGATCTCTACGTTAAAAACCGACCTTGTGTCACAACCTGAATCGGTGAGGGGTCAAGTAAATAAAATTGATAGTATTTTATTTATTTTTTTTTTAGTGTTATTTTCTTTTTGTACGAATTCCTGCTCACTGATCCATTTATCATAAAATTAACTGAACGTACATAACAGACACTTAGCCTTTGACAAGAAAACAATGGACGATTACTCGAAGACTTCAATATTGATCTAAAACAATCGATGCATATGAAAAGCGTATCATAAAAATTATTACAAAAGACATCCTTACTTTTGAGATCCTGTTTTGAAACTCTGTAGAAGCTTTGGTTTGGTTTATGGCATAACAATTTCAATAGGTTATTTAATACCCCATTTTTTTTTTCTTGCTGGTAATATTTTTTTCAAAAAAAAAAAAAAAATATAGCTGATAATATCTTCTTTTTTTTTCTTCAAAAATATATTTCTGGAAATATCTTTTTTTTTTTTGCAAAAATGTATTGCTGGTAATAATTTTTTACAAAGTATTTCTGGTATTAAAACCTATTTTTTCACTTTTATAGTGTTTTGACCCCAGTTTGGGGGTTAACTATTTGCCCATAGCTGGGACCCTAACAGGTTCTACCACCACGGATCAGGGTGGACCTGGGAACACCAGCAATTAAGGGGCGGTTCCACACACCTCAAAAGCTCCTGATCAGAGGCCTTGCTGTTGGATGTAGCTTATCGTGTTACCCAGGACGTCTGTGTGATGAGAGTTGGCAAATATTTATTCGAACCTTGAACAACAGTGTGTCACAAGCGATAAACCAAAAGGTAATGTGCTATCTCATTGAAACTCTAACTAGGGTCTTCTCAGCATAGCTGCAGTATAAAGCAAAAGTTCGCAATATGAAGAAAGAGAAATGTGTCTGAGCAGGTGTCAGCAGCTGGGATTAGTTAACCAGCCTAGTTCTTTAAAATAAAGTAGCCATTATCATTATTATAGGTACTCAATTTTAAAGAACTAGGTTCCTTAGATAATCCCTATTGCTGACAGCTGCTCAGACACATTTCTCTTTCTTCCTATCATTATAGCCTTGTCTTTTTCTATAGACAAAAATACATAAAAATATACTTGTTAAAGGGTTCAGTTCGACATTCCAACCACCTGAAGAAGGCCGGAGCGTACAACGGCCGAAACCTTGTGATAAATATGGCGACAAAGATGAGAACAATAGTCCGAATAATGTAAATAATGTATAAAAAATACTATTAGCCTAAAATCGTTTAAACAAAGACGGAAGACATTTTTGCCGGCTTATTTTTTTTTATGATATTTTAGTGACTGGAGTAAATTTTATTGGATTTCTATTGGGTTATGAACGCAGGAAAACATTGAGACAAAAGCTAATTATTATTTTCTGTAACATTACGGGCGTCTAGTTAAACATCAGGCAATTCTTCTTATTTCCAACGCAAGTCTTAACTGACGCATCTAGATATTCAGTGTTCCTCGTTTTAAGACATGATTGCAAAATATTTAATCTTGACAGTTGATTTGATTAAAATTCCAAAGATTTTTTTTTTTTTTTACTGACAATGGCAAAATATTTAGAGATATAGGCGTGTTTGCAAGTATGTCAGCCCCTTATAAATAACGTGAGACATGCAAGATTCCTCATTGCTAATTTTTAGACTCACTTTCGGTCAACTCGGCGTGTCAAAGGCCAAAAATGATTAAATTATATATGGCCTCCCAAAAGTGCCTATCTATTTTAATGAAGCACACTGAAATTATGAAAAGATAAATTATAGAACGGGTGATTAATAACGATTATTAAATTATCGAGAGCAGGGTTCGACCTGATGGCCATCAGTATCCACGCAAACTGAAGCTGTTCACCAACAGCAGCAAAAACATATTCTAGAGCCTTTATGACATTATCAGCAGCATTTGTTATGCGTTCTGCCAATTACCAAAAAGTAAATCGGCCCAGCAGTCGTATTTGGGAAGATGGTAACGAGAATGGTGAAACTGACCGCTTCCATACAGGAAACACTGCGTGTTCATTTTACTGTCGGTTGAAATTTATAAAAGCTATTAAAATAGAAAAAAATATTATTACTATATATATATATATATATATATATATATATATATATATATATATATATATATATATATTTATGTTAAAAAAGACAGACCACGTTAAGATTCCATGTAATAAAGCTATTTCACCATAACCCCTTTAACAGGGTTCTGGATCATCAGACTTTACTTCTTTCAGATTTCAGCTTTTGGAAGTAAAGTCTGATGATCCAGAACCCTGTAAAAGGGGTTATGGTGAAATAGCTTATTACATGGAATCTTAACGTGGTCTGTCTTTTATTCAAACATATCTGCTCTGAATTTTACATTGAGCTCTCTGGATATCATCCTCCTCAGGTCTATCCATGCGGATTACCTAAATTTGAATAAACTATATATATATATATATATATATATATATATATATATATATATATATATATATATATATACGTACGTGTATATGTGCGCATTTATTTCCTGACGATATATATATATATTATTATTATTATTTTCTTTGATTTCTGGCGTTTACATTTCTTTCCCGGTCCCGCCCAGGTACCTAAGGTTAGAAATGGCATCATGACACTTTCCACTGACAAAAAAAAATTACATAGATAAAGCCCTTCATAAAGTGTGGGCTGTACTTGTCAGAACAATTTTTTGTATCTCCTTGAGGCATGGACTTCCAGGAATCCCTTCAGTTAGTCTACTGCAATCTTTTCCAACCAGTCCTAGGGCTCCAACTACAATAGGGATTGTTGATGTTCCCATATGCCACATTTTCGAGATTTCTATTTCAAGGTCCTTGTATTTTGACAGCTTTTTGAATATCTTCAAAGATACATTGTAGTCAGCAGGGAACGCCATATCAATAAGGAGGCATCGTTTTTGTTTGTTGTCTTTAATAACAATATATGGGCGATTGGCTTTGATTGTTCTGTCAGTGTGTATTGTGTAGTCCCATAGAATTGTAACAGGTCCTATCTCCGTAACCGGATCTGGATTATTATTATTATTATTATTATTATTATTATTATTATTATTAATAATTTTATTTTATTTTTAGTCGGCATTCGTATTTAGCAGTATATTTATTTATTTTCGAGAGCGCATATTTTTCCCTAAGATTTCTCGAATATTGAGGCCTGTAGACGGAAATCATTATAATGTTTAATAAATGAATAAACGTAGCGTCTACTACACAAATACGAGTGTCCAGAAATATAACGTTTAATTAGTAAAAATCTGTCGAATTAATCAATAAAATATAAACAAAAACTAAAATCCCTTTCCTTACAAATATTCATACACTTTTCAAAATCTTCTCCATTTGAGAAAAGTTCCCAGTATTAGAGTCATATGTGTGGACATAGGTATTTTAATTGAATAGCGACAATATATTTCAAACTTAGACGTAGTTTTCGGATCACGCTGAAAGTTTCTGTCATGTATTGTTTCCCGGTACATTTATCTTTTGAAATATATTTCACTTTTTTTATTTTATTTTTATTTATTTATTATTTTATTTTATTTTTTTTTTTGCTCACTGGATATAACATTCATCCGGCCTTGGGCCACATCTAAGCTACGCTTAGAAAATCAGGGCACTTCGACGTAGTGTAATGGTTAACAAGCTTGTATCTCTAGAACAATTTCAACTGGCTTCGATCCTCACTGGGTGCTTCATGCTTTCGACTGTTTTACCATATCTCAGCTACTCTTACAAAATCATTTGGCACATCGACATGGTGTAATGGTTAGCGAGCTTATCTCGCTAGAACAATTACGACTGAGTAGCGAATTCGATCTTCACTGAGTGCTCTATACTTTCGACCTTGTGCCACATTTAAGCTACACTTAAAAAAATTTGTATTTTACACGTATCTGAATTAATTCATATTTAGTCTTGATTTATGCTACTAGATGCTTTTGTTACTATTTTACCTAAAACAATGAAGTTGTAGAGTTAATAAATAGTAAACATTTAAATCACCCCCCCCCGTGTATGGGTCGGTTGCAATAAATATAATCTAGAAAGTAAGAAAATTGAGTATAGATTAAGCGGTGCTTGGGTAGTTTCTCCCAATACCGCAAGTTTCTACTAAACTAAAACATTAATCTAAGAACTTGTGTTATATACTTAAATAGCTTCATTGACTTTCATATCGATCTCGCTAAACTGTCAACAGTATACAACTGCATTTTAAGGTCAATGATTAAAATTTGGCTTCCAGAGAATGAAACCTACAGGGTTTAGAGATGACTATCCTTCTCCGAAGCTCTTGAAGTAGCGCTACAAAATCACAGACACAGTACTGTACCAAATAACAGAAACCACATCAGTTGGGGATTTTCAACAACAGCATGAACAATTAAAATAGATAGCACTTGTAAGTCGAAGAGAATATTAAGATGTTAATATCTCACTTTTTTTTCTATTTCTTGCGTCCCTTCAGTACATCAACTTTCCAAAACTCTTATAGCCATTAACAGTTTTTTTTCCATTTGCTAAGGCTGCTGCACGCTACTTCAAACAAAAGACAAGGAAATCAATACTGGAAAGAGCGATAAAGGTATCTGGACTTGGGAAACCTATTTTCATGAAAAGCTGTTTTAAAGGAAAAAATTTAATAAATTTAAACTGACAGGAATATTGACTGATCGGTTAATGAATGCCGAATGTTTCCATATTAGGAAACGGTTGTAGATGACACAGTACTGATAGCAGACACGGAAAAGAAATTATAAAAACCTCCTACAGAAGGTAGCGAAGGAGAGCGAAAAGGGGTTAAGCATAAACTACAAGAAGACTGAACGCATGGTCATCAGTAAAAGGATGAGCCTGAAATGTGATTTGCAGGTCGGGGGTACTAAAATCAAGCAGGTACGGAAATTTAAATATCTGAGAAGTGTTCTGACAGAGGACGGTAAGTGCAATGCTGAGATCTGAAGACGGATTGGGATGACCAAAGACGCATTCTAAAAGCTAGGCAGAGTATTGCAAGACAGGAGGATTTCTTTGGTAACAAAGAAAAAAGGACTGAACTGCTACCTGACATCTGTCCTCCTTTACGGCAGCGAATGTTGGATGGTCTCCTCAAAGATGAAGAGACTAGAGGCGACGGAGATGTCGTTCTACAGAAGGAGTCTGAGAATATCATGGACTGAACGTGTGAGCAAGAATGAGCTCTTAGAGAGGATACAAACAAGGAGGAGGCATATACTTAACATCAGGATAAGGCAGATGAAATTTCTAGGGCACGTAATGAGAAAAGAGGGCCTGAAGAATCCTCCTGTCTTGCAATACTCTGCCTAGCTTTTGGAATGCGTCTTTGGTCATCCCAATCCGAGTCGAATAGAGGGAAAGAGAGACAAGGGAATACAACGCATGACATGAAAAACAGCCATTACTTTTACTTAAATACGCTTAGTGCTCGAGTAACAATCAAAATTATCTTGACGTAGATGTGTAGCAGAATTTTAGTGGAGGTGGGGCGTAAATTCTATCCAGCAATCGCGCGTCATAAGAACACGTCTTCCACACAACTTTGCGACTCGTAAACAAACTCCCCGACTGCAATCAAGTTTTACGGAACCTAATTTGCATAACGCAACGGGAATCTCATTCATAATTCACATATCCTTCAGGCTCACGCCGACAACGAGAGTTTATGCAAGTCGATTCAGTATTAGGGCTTAGCTGCGTGCTAAAGCTCTTAGTGCTTGTCGAACTCTCTGCCTTCGGGCATAGAGGAACCCAGATGAGGCTATGACGAAGGGCAGAGGCTCGTCTGGAGATGTAGACAAACCCGACCCCGTCATTACGGAGTCTACGGGGAATTTTTGCCCGGACCTACGAGCTCGGAAAAAAAACACGTTATACCGGCTTTGGGCCACAACCCGTGCGGTGGCGAGCTCGGTAAATACCGAGTTTATGCAAGCCACGGGCGACTTTATTCTCTTGAACAGACCAACACCTGGAACACTGTTTACTCAGGTAAGCATTTCTTGTCGTCGTATTCTTGTTGGCTTTTACACCTTTTCCCTTGAAAAACGGCGCACAACAGCGACCACCAAAATTACATTTACGTAGATGGAAGTGTAGTATCTGCTTTTAAATTTCACAGTTTCGAAATTGTCATTTAAGCATTGTCTTTATTTAGAAAAACATTAAATTTCGGCAATAAATCTCCTAATAGGTTGATATACCGTAAAACAAACGAAACTAATATTTGTCACCATATTTATGACAACGTTTCGGCCGTTGTACGCTCCGGCCTTCTTCAGGTGGTTGGAATGTCGAACTGAACCCTTTATTTAAATATGGTGACAAAGATGAGGACAATAGTCCGAATAATGTAAATAGTGTACATAATAATCTCAGAAATATTGACAAAACTAAATTAAACATTGTCCCAGAAATCAGCTTATTAACTAAAGGACATATATTCTCTTATTGTGAAATTTCTTCCTTTTGACAAGGAATTCGAGTTTTCTGATAAGTTATAATTTATTGTGTAAAATAAATGTATTTTTCATCTTTAGGTTATGGATTTACTAATGTAACAAAGTATATAAATTTATTTTTTTGAGAGTTGCCAGTGTCACGTCACATTACCAGTCCCGAAACCCATTAGGGTCGTAAAAGTGTTATATGTACTGCAGTCATAGCAGATTAATGTATCTAGAACAAGATATCCTGATGGAGCCCATAGCTTTCATGCTATAGCTTGATAAAAAAAAAACAATACAATTTAATAGAAATAAGCAATGTTGGAGCAGATTAAAATAAACAAACCCTACTTCGAAAACTAACTTTTTTTCTAAATTCTGTCTACATTTCTGAGATGAAGAGTCATCATTTACATTATTTAAACGCGGACTATTGTCCTCATCTGTGTTATTATTGTAGCAACGTTTCAACCGTTTTGCCGTCGAAACTTCATCAGGTGCTTGTTAATACGGGTAGCCTTCGGAAAACTTCAGACTGAACAGTTTATTTAATCTACGGAGGTAGAGTGTTCTCGTTCCGATGCCCATGTCTCGGGATATCTCGTCTTGTTCTTAGTTAGTACTGCTCACCACGTTTCCACCGAGTACAAATAAATACTATCCGACCCAGGAATTTAACTTACAATCAGTAAGTCACCAAATTTACGAACCAACGCTTTAATTTACTCAGCTACTAACTAGTATTTTCTTTCGGTACCCGATGCAGACTACAGATGATGACTAAAATATATAAAAATCATTAAATCAGAAAAGTGACTTGAAAGAAAACACCTTTTGCCGTTATTTCTTTCTCTCTCAATGCAACATTGGACCGGAGGAAAAATCACAAGCCATCTGCATTGCGTGCAAACGTCGAACCATACAAGCAAATCCCTTTTCGGGAGCCCCTTTTCTCCTGGAATGAAATCCCAGCGCCGACAATTGTCTTCCTCATTTCGATCATTTATAATAAAAACTCACTTCTCGTCGCCCGCTATGAAGAAACCTACAGACAAACAATTCTCAATCGGTTTACAGAAAATCATTATTTTCGAAACGTAACACTTACCTCATTCGTGTATTCTCACCGTTGCATTTCTCATTCTTCCTTTCTTTAGCTACAAATCAAAGAACTGCATACACGAAACGTGGGCGAATTATCGGATTAATGCAAACAAGTCTTGAGAACGAAATCCCAGTCTGGCAATAATACTTTGCAGGTAAGTCATTACGTACGGTTTTGTGGACGTTTAGAAAACTATGTTGCATACTGGGTGTGGGCGGCGGATCAGATCAATACGAATAAGTCTGAAACTCTATGTACTTCAGAGCGAAAGAAATCTCAATATCGTAATCAAGCTTTCTCGGACAATCAGTTATATTCTTTTTTTTTTTTTTTTTCACTTTCCAGTAAAGCTTTTGTTATGCAAAGTGTTGTCGCTGGTTGAAAATTATGTACGTCAAAAGCAGGCGAATGAAATGAACGCCGTGCCTTGATCTGGTAATCAAGTTGGCAAGTGGATTTCTTTATTGTTAATTCAATTCAAATTCACTACCCAGATGTCTGTGCCACTTTTCTTAATGTTCACGCCTGTCCTTCTATTCATCTACTTAAAAACAAAAATTGAATGCTAATTAATACTTAACTACTACTTACCACGCTACTGTGGTTGACGTAACAGGTGGAGTTGCTCGTTGGAGTTGCCAGCCGCTCATACCACCCGTTTTAAATTCAAAGTTATAAAAGCATAAGAAAAAGCAGAGCTTTAATCACTTGATGATATTGTCTGAATGAATGGCAGATATCTGGAAGGAGACTTGGCTAATGAAGAAGTTAAGAGCAATAATGGTTAGAAGGTTGTGGAGAGCCATGATCGCCTAAGTCCCGAAGGAACAACGCAAAGAAGAAGAATGGTTACCAACCAATGTTAGCGAGATAATTCTACCCTGCTATTTCATCCAAGTAGTGGGGAGAATAAATGGCTTCATACATTTCACAAGTAACTAAATGTCTTTGGCCAGAAATGAAACTAATTTCCGCGCCAATGCGTGATTAATGATTTGGAATTGCCGCGTTTGATCGCAAATAAGAGCACACCATTTATTTTCTCGAAAACGTGCTGGAAAATATTTCATAGATTTGATATGTGAAGCTGAGCTAGATGCCACAGTCTACGAGTAATCGTACCTTAACGCTATAACACTGTGATATTAACTGTGAATAATGGGTCGTCTTTTATGTATCACCAACTACTGCACACTACCAGTACTACAAGACACACCCTACACACATGATGGGGGCTAGGTGAGAATAATGGATAGAAGGTTGGATTGAGAAATCGAGTTCGAATTCCAGTTGAGTTTCTTACATTCATTTTCATGCAAATACCCTTAGGAACGATATGAAGTCATCTCGTCTCCACACCCCACCCCAGCTATGGATAAATATCATAACAAACAAACTGGGGAAGGAGAACTCTGAATTAAAATGTGGATAGTATTTTGGAGTACGGTACGAGGGCAACCCACATCTAATACAGCTGTCAGTCAAAATCTTGTAGAGGAGATGGGCGTCTACTGAAGATTCGAACCCGTGTTCCCTAATAAAAAAATATAACGTTGAAGTAATAAAACTATATCGAATACATAAATAAGAAATCCATTCTTTGCTTTACAAATTGCTTTGTTTACGTTAGTATATCTGTGTTTGAAGGCACTATTCAACTTTGGACTTGATTATCGACGCAATCTGTAGGTGTGAGGTCAAAGCACGCCAGATATAATGACTGTTTCCCCTATGGGAATGCACGTTCGAATCCTACCGGACTGTGCATATTTTTCTCGAATATTCAAGACGGTAGACAAAATAAATAAATATATCGTTTAATAAACAAAGCGTCTACTCAAATACGAGCATCCACTTCAAAATAATACCTGTCCCACACCTGCGGCTTCTGAAAAGTAGACCTTAAAATTATATACTGGGTGTAAAAGCAAAATTGTCCATTTGTTAGATTAAGCTTTGAACCGTTGTATCTTAGAAATGATTAAAGATATCTTACTGGAATTCTCCGGGGTTTTTATAATGCTGTTGTACTCTACATTGAGCAATAAGAATGTATAATTACTTTCCAAGTTTTACTGAAGAATCGTGATAAAATCGATCATAAACGAAAATGACATGTTCATCATTAATTAATCATAGCTAAAGATCGGAAGCTCATGAAGGATTGAAATTAGGTTCATATATATATATATATATATATATATATATATATATATATTCCAGGATCAATTTCTAACCTTCAAACTTACTCTCCTGAAGTAACACGATGCCTCACACCTTTCACGTACGATTACTTTGACAAGTCTTTTTTCACTGCTCTTTAGACTGTCATAGCTGAAACTCCTCTACCACTTGTCTTATGGATTGAGTTGGATCTTTTCTAATTGATCTCTTTAGCTCTAAGTTGAAATGATGATCCCTCCTCCTGTTGTGAGCTCCTGATACAGTTTTCCTCTCTACTGTTCCCTCTTTTTTAAACTTATTCACCATTCTTTTGATGGTTCTTGAATGGACTTTGAAGATGGAAGCCAGTGTATGAATGTTGGTACCATTACTGAAGACTTGAATGATCTTTTTCCCCTCTCACCATTGCTCTGTTGGGAAGACATAGTGGGGATGGTACAAAACGATTTTAACTTGTTCGCTTTCTAGCTGAGTAACTCGAAGGGTTTTTCAGTGATTCTTACGATAAATGGTGTCAAGATGGCTAAACACTATCTAAAAACCAGGAAAAAAGAAAGTCGATTAGTGTAGTTGTTTTTTGAGATATTAAACATTATGCCGGGTGGACAATTATGCTGTTACACAATCTGGACAATTTTGCTGTTACACCAGGTATATATCTAAGGAAAGCGATAGATTTTTTTATTTATTTATTAATCCGACAGATTACTATTACTTAAACGTTTTTTTAGTGGATACTAGTAATTTTGTGGATACTCGACTACACACTACGTCGATGACCAAGATTTATCTCTGACTGTTGAAATATATATATATATATATATATATATATATATATATATATATATATATATATATATATATATATACTCAGTTTCGTATCCTAACCGGTCGGAGAACGCATATTTTTGTAATAAAATTTCTCGTATATTTAGACCGGTAGACGAAAATAAATATAAGTACTTAAGTTTGCAAAAATTTACAATTACTTTAAATATTTAGAATCATTTTGCATATATATATATATGTGAAGAGCAGTCAAAATATTTTGCCAAGCCTATGTAATGTAAAAGAGCACTGACACTATAACTTACTGCAAATCGTTTATTTACATAAGAATTATAATCATAATAATTTGCTTCACGACAAAAGATTATCAGTCACTTAATAAAAGCTGTTCCAATAACTTGGACCGATTTTAAATGTGAATTAAGTTTAAGCGTTTAATAATTGCCATGACTTAAATAACATGATCCAATAGAGAAATAAATAAATTTTCAACAATAACATTGATTTATTTACTGCTGACTTTGATCCGTCTTAATGAAACACCTTTTATTTTCTATTGATATTAAGCACAGAAGGATGTTGGCAAAATCAATAATTTGCTTTCAAACAATACATTCCCTACTCAACTCATTGAGGTCCTACTGTGAATCACATTTTATAATAGATTTTCACAAGAATTTCTTCAGAGCAATGACTTGAGTAATAATCGAGAAATATTAGCAACTCGCTAATCAGTTTATTGATCTCCGAACCTTGTTCATAATATAGGTTTCCTCGCCAGTTTCCAGTTATTCAATCAGAAGGCAACAATAGATCCAATATTTGATAATCTAAGTTTTATCTAGAATGGCATTAACGTAATAGCATCAATTCAAGACTAAGAAAAGTGCTAGTTTCTTTTAAATCACCAAACTACATTGAAGGTCAGTGTCGTGCTGTGCCGGTAAACTATAAAAAAACCTTGGCTGATAAAATACAACACAGCCACAAATAGCTATACATATCACTTACAAACTGTTATATAGGAATAAAGTGTCACTGCCGACACTTGAGTTTGAACATCGCTAGTGAGCAAACACAGGCGATCCCATTATTGAATTAAGTGGATCACGTGACCATAGAGGAAACGCATATATAGGAAGTTGCGTGACGTCTAGATTGATGGTTATTTCTAATCTATCCTCTATTACTGTACGGGCCGCTATTCTCTACTCTATTCAATATACTATTTCTCTATTCAGATCTCTATTTGGTGGTCACTTTCCGAGTGAGTATTATTGAACAAGTACTATTAGTGCGAGTGTTATTCGAAGGCATTTATTATTGTGTTATTCGACACCAGCATTGCTCAACGGCGTTACTATAGTTGTATCTGCGATTACAAAGTCTCTACTACTCTATTCGCTGTCATCACAAAAGTAGCAACGAGTGTTCGTTGCCATCGCAAAACAAACATATGCCATCAGCCAGTTCTTTGAATGGATTTGACATTTTAGTGAAAGTTTCAAGGCTTACGACCTAAAACACCGGTTTCCGTACGAGTTTCAAGGCTTATGTTTTCCTTCAATGAACGTCGAGCCTGGTCAGTACCAAGATGGGTGACTGCTTGGGAATATCAGGTATTGTAAGCTTGGGTGTGCGGCTGGTGTAATTGATAATGGCTTGGAATTGTTAATCGGACAGCCGAGTTCCAATTCCAGTTTGGTTCGTTATATTCAGTTACGCGCAAATATCCTTGGGAAAGGCATGAATCCACCGCTTTTCTCCAAGCTTCGGATTACTTATTAAGACTTGCATCACTAAACCATTATTATCACACAAAACAAAAGAAAAATTCGTATAATCTAAAAATCTTTAAATAACCTTCAAAGGGTTGATAAACCGTAGAAAATCAATGAAACTTTCAAGGCAGAATCACTTCGAATTTCACAAGAAAGTCATTTTGCCGTAGTTTTCAAACTTCTCAGCCACATATAAAAAGATTATGTGACCAGATGGCCACGTTCCGAAATAATGCTGTGATGATAATGTTTCACTTTAAATGAGCCGTAAGTAAATTCTGTTTTGGGGACCCAATTATAATGACGAATGTATCGTAGCAGTTAACCGTTTCTTAAATATATCCTAACATGTGATGAAAAATGGGTTACATACGACAATGTTCAACGAAAAATGCAGTTGATTTAGAAGGATACATCTCCACAATCGACCCCAAAAGATGAGTTCCGTGGAAGAAAGTTAATGTTGTGTAGTGACGTTGCCGGTGTATTTTTTCGTTTAGAGAACTTAAAACGCAACGAAACATTAAATGCGCATTTATACGTCCAGGAGCTGCAACGAGTCTATAGACATATAATCGAAAAGCGTCCTGGGGGCGCAAGAATAACAGGAGAAAGAAGTTGGTTGGTCTTCTCCTCCTTCTTCTTAACCGCCATATTAAACTGGCTTTGCATCAACCGATTATTAACTTTTTCGATCGCTTAATGGGAGACGCTTTGATGGAGGAGATTTCTTTATTGAAAATCCAATTCAAGAATTCGTCGAAAATTTTTTCACGTCAGATTTTCCGTACTTTAATCAAAGGTATCAAAGAGCTGACTACTAATTGGAAACAAATCATTTCAAATAATAGCGAATGTAAAATTAAATGAAAAGGAATTGTACATTATTTTTTTTAAGTATAAATTTGATAAAGAAAAACATAAATTATTAAAAATTATTTATGACTCAACCTAATATATATATATATATATATATATATATATATATATATATATATATATATATATATATATGTGTGTGTGTGTGTGTGTGTGTGTGTGTGTGAACATTGAAGTCAACATTCAGAGGCGAGGGCTGTTTCATGCTAGACGCAATCGTCAGGTGGCCTGACGATTGCGCTCAGCATGAAACAACCTATCGCCTCTCAGTGTTGACTTCAATGTTCACTTTATATTTATATTTACATACGCTCTATCTGTAAAATTGAGCACTTTATCCCATAAATATAGCACACCTTAAAACTATATATATATATATATATATATATATATATATATATATATATATATATATATATATATGTAAGCAAATATATGGATATAGATCCGACAGTATGAAGAAAAATATACAGAAAAAACAAACAAAAATCTTAATATGCAAATGCTGTAATAATGTTAATAGAAAGTCAACGTCGGACGTTTCGGTGTATTTTAGAATCTTCAGGACATATTCATAAAACATAATTAACATTAAAAAAATATAAAATTCAAAATAGACCGAAAAAAGTCCGACGGACATATTAACTTTAATATAGTTAATTGCATATTAAGATTTTGTTTGTTTTTCTGTATATTTTTCTTCATATATATATATATATATATATATATATATATATATATATATATATATATATATATAGTCAGAATCACCCACGAAAGGCAGTATATCCACTAGAACACAAGGGGTTTACAAGATGTGGAAGAATCAGGAACAGAAACATTAATGATCAGAAGAAAAAGAAAGGAGTAATAAGGTGCACAGCAGATAGCGATTGACATTACATTTAAATTTTTGCAGATTAAAGTTAAAGCTGGAAGGGAGTTCCATAAGGGAGAAATGTGAGAAAAGTAACTGTTAGCATAGAATTTACGGTTACATCTCAGCCAGCTCAAGTGTAAATTGATGAGATATCGACGCCAGTCTCGTGCTGCACTTAAATTCAAAAACATTAGGGACCATAGAGGAGAGGTCATTAGAACAATTACCATGAAAGTATTTACAGAAAATACATAGAGAGGTAACCTTACGGTGGTGGGAAAGTGACTAGATCTGAGCTTTCAGATCCGGACCAATAACATTGCAAATTCTTCTTTGGATATCAAGGAGCTCATAGTAAATAGCAGGCGAACTGGATCATATGTGCTAGCAATATTCTAAGCATGGACGAATGGTAAACACAGATATATAAGATGGATTCTGGAGAAAAAAATTGTCTCGCCCGTCATAGTGAACCGACTTCCTTAGCAGCTGACCTAGCAATGGATTCAATATCATCTTTCCACTTCAATCAGCAAAGAACATGAGCCCGAGAAGGCTCAACGAGTCACTCTCTCAGAGGGTAGCATCAGCCATGCTGGTGGAATCAGCAAGAGGTCTTTTGGATGATTAATGGAAAGAAGTTTAGTTTTGGAGGCGTTAAAATTAACAAGCCATCTTTTGCCTCAGTTAACTACGGACTTGAGGTCTTTTTGGACATCGGCTGCCATTTTGACCTAATCAGATTGATAAGCCTTAGTATCGTAACAGGTATAAATTGTGTCGTCATCGTAGATACCAAGTTGAGAGATGATGTCATCAGGAAGGTCATTAATGGAACTTAAAATAGAGTAGGACCAAGGATATATATATATATATATATATATATATATATATAAAGACATTTTTATGTTTATACATTCTTTTTATAGATACAAATATTTAAATAAATGCTCTGTTAATAATAAACAGTATTAAACAACATTTACCGGCCTGAATGTCCGAGAAATTTTCACAGAAAATATTACGTTATCCAAGTAATTTAGTTCCGTCAATGCTCTGTATCTATGACTTTTTTCAGTAATATGAATTGGTAATAAATAATATAAAGACAAATTTAGAATTTATATGCCATATAATAAAAAATGTGATATGTGAAATAAAAAACACTAGAGGTGATATAGCAAAATTGTTCAGAAATTTGAATTCACCACATCAAACTGTCCTGGGTATGACGATAAACAGCATCCGCCTCCTGGGTAAGACGATAAACTATGTCCACCAGAATGGCCTCTGATCAGAAGGTTTTGAGGAGCGTGGAACCACCTCTTAACTGCTGGTGTTTCCAGATCCACCCTGACCCGGAGTGGTACCACCTATTAGGATGTCAGCCATTGGCAAATAGTTAACCCCCAAAACCGGGGTCAAAACGAGCAAAAATAGGTTTTAATACCAGTAAAACATTTTGTAAAAAAATTATTACCAGCAAAACATTTTTTTGAAAATAATATATTACCAACTAACATTTTTTTGAAAAAAAAATATTACGAGCTATATATTTTTTTGAAAAAAAAATATTACCAACTATACATTTTTTGAAAGAAAATATATTACCAGCTATACATATTTGAAGGAAAATTATTACCAGAAATAGATTTTTGAAGAGAAAGAGTGTTACCAGAAGTAGATTTTTTTGAAGGAAAAAATATTACCAGAAATAGATTTTTTTAAAAAAATATTAACAACAATAAAAATTTTGTCGGCATTAAATAACCCATTGAGGATGATATGCCGTAAAACAAAACAAACCAAACCAAACGACATCAAAATTACTAGAAAAACGTCTATTCGCATATTTTCCTCACAGAAAAATCTTTTTTATGTCAGTGTTATCTGAAAATAATTTTTCGCACGCCTTCACAATAGATTTTGTTTGACAGGTGTTTCCAAATGTTGATTACCAATTGCAGATGAAGGTCCTCTAGCATTTTCAAGACTCATATCCCTACTGTGGGAATCAGCGTCATACTGTCCGATCACAAGTGGCTCTTTCATTTCATGCTTTGTTAATCTTGGCAGCAGTTTGAGAAACACGATAGGCAAGCTTCACTTCATGCAAAAAAAAAAAAGTAAACACACCCATTTTTTTTTTTTGTTTTGCTTTTTCATGTTTAAGATAAGGTGAATATAATGTTTTCAGTTAAATTCTGAAAATGTATTGACATAACATTACGAAAGACGACATTTTAATCATTACGAATGGGTAATATATTTTTTACGCAAATATTTTAATATATGCCATTTCTGACCTTAGGTCTCTGGTTAGGACCCGCAAAGAAATGAGTAAACACCAGAAATAAACGATCAGAAAAGAAAAAATGATGACGTCGATCATAATCATGATCATGATCATGATTAACTTTTCCTTTTCTTTAATCTTTTCTTTGTTTTTCGATTTTCATTCCAGTTCCATCTTTCTCGCCACTGGTTTTTCCAGTGGCTTTTTTTTATCTATTTTATTTCTTCAAGTTTGTAGATTAAATGCTTTCTTTTATTTCTTTCTCCGAATTTGTGACATAGCAAGAAAACCTTTGTCTTTCCTCTCTTTTCCGTTTTCACATTAAATTCTGTGGAATTTTGCTTCTAAGTTATCGAAGAGTTGCCTGATAGGTGGCAGTGAAAGACATTACAAATAATGGTTACTGTATAATTGAATAAAAAGTAATTGTATTTTATTTTTCTAAGATTAAAATTGACAAACAAAAGCGGAGATTATTTATGAAACAATTTAATAGCTGGATATCATTTTTACCATGTTTAGATCCAATTTTGCTTATTTATACTGGACTAAAATACTGACTCATCGCAGATATTTCATGGTTTTATACATTTTGCTTTTCTGCAAGTACAGGGTGTCCATAAAGTTCGTGTGCACTTTAAAAAATTTATAACTTTATTTGTATTTGCGATAGAAATAATCTGTAAAAAATGTTATAAAGTTTAATGTACCTAGTTTTAAGCATAGGTAAAATAACTAATGTGATTTCGGGCATTACTGTAAATCAGTTGGCAAATGTTTTCCGTGAACTGCAAAACCGTATTACACTTTGTATTGCTAATGATGGCGGATATGTGGAAACTTAAATAAAATTTCAATAAAACCTTAAAAAATATAGGTTTACTTCTTTCTAATCCTTTTTACAAATTATTTCTATCGAAAATACAAATAAGGTTATAAGGTATTTCTTAAATAATATAAATATAAGCTATTGTGGGTGTTTTTCTATTCTAGTTTAATACTGATTATTTAAAAAAAAAACTTGAATTCTAATAGAAAAACTTAATTTCAATTCGAAAAAATTTCCCACCCGCTCACACGTTGTTATTATGATTAAAATAAAAGCCGACAAAAATAAAAACATAGACGAAACAAAACAAATCATTTCATGTTTCGTGATTCTTTCCATTTCGTCTCGTCATCACTTGTCAAATTTCATATTACATTCCACCTTACCGCCCACTCCTCGACAACGAGACGAGCCTCGTTCGACGCTTGAGAATTTGGTCTTAATGGTTCTATGCTCATCAGTGAGTATGCTCGCGCGTGTTTGTGTTGATGGAAAAGAGGGTGAAAAAAAAAAAAAGCCGGAAGATTAACGAATCGGGCAATGCAGAGAGAAGGAAGATTTCGTTATTGTGGCAAGGAGTGGGGCACAAGGAAAAGATTATGCAAGTCGGGGGGGGGAGCTAAGTGATCATCACCGTGATTCTGCTCGCATGAGTACGAGGAATTGTGCACCCTTGTGCACGTTCAGTAATAGCCTGTATAAAAATGATGAAATGGTCCTTGAACCAGAGTGGATTTGTGGGGATCAGAACCGTGGAAGGGTGTCAGCAAATAGGGATAGAGGTGGGGAGTCATTCATTCTATCCCCCCTTTAGCTCCTAATGTGTGGTCTTTATAACTAATCCATCCGCTCGTCTGTCCTTCCATCCATCGTTCTCTTTCCCCTTTTCTATATATCCACCATCTTTCATCACAGCTCTCCATTTTTCATCTTGCTTTCCAATTTGCAATATTGCTCTCCCCATTTCATTCTTACTCGCCCCTTTTCCTCCTTGCTCTCTCTCCTTTCATCCTTGTTCTCCAATTTATCCTTGCTCTCTTTTCTTCTTTGCCCTCCCTTTCTTATCCTTGTTCTCTCTTTTTATTTCCGTCGTTGTTCTCACTTTCTCATTTCATCCTTGCTCTCATCTTTTAATTTCATCCTTGCTCTCTCTTTCTCATTTTATCCTCGCTGTCTTCTTTTCAGTTTTACTACCTCCCTTTCTTTCATCCTTGCTCTCCCCTTTTTATCCTTGTCCTCTTCTTTCACCCTTGTCCTCTCCTTTTCCTTTCAAAGTTGCTCTCTCCTTTTCATCCTTGCTCTCTCTTTCTCATTTTATCCTTGCTGTCTTCTTTTCAGTTTTACTACCTCCCCTTTCTTTCATCCTTGCTCTCCCCTTTTTATCCTTGTCCTCTCCTTTTCCTTTCAAAGTTGCTCTCTCCTTTTCATGCTTGCACTTTCTTTCTCATTCTCGTTATTGCTTTTTTCTGTTCATCCTTGCTCTCTCTTTCTCACCATTGCTTTCTTTTTCTACTTTCACCTCTGCACTTTCTTTTTATCTTTGTCTTCAATCTTTCCCCCCTCCTTTAAATGTCCTTCTCAGCCTTTGTCCTCGAAATCTTAAAATTATTTTCTGTTCTGGCTTTATTATTTCCTTTCATTTTACTTGCTATTATCTTTTCTCACTGATATCTGTCCTCCGTACTGCCTATGCGCAAGTCAACCCATTTGATCATCTGTATTCCTACCATCCATCTGTGTCATTTATCTGCCCACCCGAGAATCTGTCTTCTCGTCTAATTCAAGGCTTCTTTCACATTCTGATTTCGTGAACGACGGTTAGTGGCTACCTTTCCAGCATCGAAAGTTTTCTCTGTCCACCCGTACATTTGTGCTTTTTTTCTATTCGATTGCCGATTTGTGCATCGTGTCACCTTGTTCGACGGATCATCTGTCTGAATCTCTCTCTCTCTCTCTCTCTTTCTCGCTCTCTCTCTCTCTTTCTCGCTCTCTCTCTCTCTCTCTATCTATCTATCTATCTATCTATCTATCTATACCCCTCTCTCTCCTTACACTTTTTCTCCACCCACACCCTCTTATCTCTCACTCTATCTTTTTAAATCGATGATATTAATACGCAAGCGACATTGACAAATTCATTCTACTTTTTATTTGTGTTCAAAATGCATTCGACAGTAAGAAACAAACAAATAGATTCAGGTTCTTTTTCACCACCAAAAGCTTACGTCCACAAGTACGTTTGCCTAAAAAGATGACGTTACATTTCTCAGAAAAAAAATAAACCCCCATATCTGTCACGGAAAAAAAATCTATCCCTCACATCTGACCTTGATGTGAATTAATGAAATAAGGTTAACATATCAAATCTCTTTTGTTCTGGAGGAGATTAACAAAAATGCATCCAAATGTTATTCGCGTCATTGTCAATATATTTCTTTTCTTCGCGGCTTTAACCGCTTCTTCAGGCAGAGCTGTTAAAATCTGGTAACTTGACTGAACTGGACACCAACTAAAAAGATATACAAGACTGCCCGTTCGAGACAAAGGTGGGAATATTTTCATTCTCCGATATCAAATTGCTGTTAAAATTTAACCCTTAACAATACGAACTAAGTTTCTAGTTAACGAGAAAAAATGAAATTTAATCTTCATTTTTTTCTTTTTACGTTACCATATTTCAGCATTACGGATGTTAGCTTTTGATGGTGACTCATGAAAAACCTCAATAGCAAAACAAAAGATTTGATTAATTCGATTTTTACAGCTTATCAACCCTTTAATTTAAAATCAGAAAATATTTTTAAATTTTACGATTTTTTTTTTTTGATAATAGTGGTTTAGCGATACAAGCCCTACTAATTAACCCATAGCTGGGAGAGAAGAAGTAAATTCATACCTTTCGCAAAAGCATTTTCGCATAACTTAATAAGATGAACCCAACGGGAATTGGAACTCGGTTCCCCGATTGACAGTTTCGAGCCATTATCTATCTCACCAACCGCGCATCCACTTCCGAAGCGGTCACCCATCTAGTTACGAAAGGAAAGAGTGGGTGACCAAAGAAAAGAGAAGCGTTAAAATAAAAACTTATTTTAAAGATGAAGAAGAAAGAAAGAAAGAATTAGGGACAAATAATAAGAAAGAAAGAAAGAAAAAGAAAGAAAGAAAGAAAGAAAGAAAGAAAAAGGGGAATGAATTAATAGAAGAAAGAAGGAATAGACAAAAGAAATAAAGAAAGAAAGAAAGAAAGAAAGAAAGAAAGAAAGAAAGAAAGAAAGAAAAAGACAAGAAAGAAAATAAAGATAAAATAACGAAGACAAACGAATTGAAGAAAGAAGGATTACTGACAAATGTATTTAACAACGTAAGAAGGAAAGAAATATGTAATGTGTTAAAATAGAGGATTAATGGACTGATGGGAGAAAAAGAAGGATGGAAGGAAAGAAGGAAGGAAGGAAGAAAAAAGATGAAATGATTAATAGACAAAAGAAAGAAAGAAAGAAAGAAAGAAAGAAAGAAAGAAAGAAAGAAAGAAAAAAAGAAAAATGAAATGATTGATAGGCAATCTGCTGAAAGAAAGAAAGAAAGAAAACTGAAATGATTGATGGAGAAAATAATGAATAATAATAAATAATGAATGAATTAACGAAAGGAAGGAATGAAGAAGAAAGAAAGAGTAAGTCAATAACATTTATTATTTGTTCATATGAAGGCATAGAAACCTTTTAAAATGCCTGTTTCTGTTTCCAGCGTATGAAGAGCCGAGTGAAAATGAAATTAGCAAATTCCACAAGGTCTACGCTTTCTTATCTTACACCGTGTGCCCAGGGTGAAGAAAAGAGTTGATTTATGTGAAATCGTTTAACAGACGCAATATGTTAGAGTATTCTTTAACCGTTCGTTTAAAGACCTTATCGTCCCAGCAACAAAATCGCTAGATAGTTTCGTGTTCCATAATTTACCAATGTAATTGTCGCCGTCGTCGTAATGGTAGGAAATATTGTAGCAGTTTGTACAGTCGCTGCATCCTTTTGTAGTTTGTATAACTCTGAAACCTACCAGACAGCTTCTCGTTTTCAGTCATTATGACTTGTTGCCTAGAGCAATTGTTCGCAAAGTTATCAAGTCAGTGGGACATTTGTCAGTTAAAAGCTTGACAGCTCGATAATGCCATACACGATTAAATAATACTATAGTGGCAATATATAGATGTGAAGGAGAACTGAGTTCAAATTCCAATGTAGTTTGCTATATTCTCTTACGCGCAAATAATCTTGGGAAAAGAATGAATCCAATACTAGAATAGACTGGACACTTAAGCCTTGGCTGGTAAAAATTTTAGAAGGCGAATTCTGAATTCAAATCCTGATGAGGGTTGTCTGGAGATCTTGTAGCATTTCTCTGTATTCAGTTCTTTCGAAAAGTGTGATTGATTCGGCACAAGCTCTCACCACTATAATCATAGCGTTGAAAAACCGGTATCCGTACGATCACCGAAGTTAAGCAACATCAAGCGAGGTCAATACCTAGATAGGTGACCGCTTGGGAATACAAGGTGCTGTAAAGCTTGAATGTGCGGTGGGTGTTACGGATAATGGCTTAGAATTGTTAATCGGAGAGTCAGGTTCCAATTTCAGCTGGGTTCATTATATTCACTTACGCTCAAATACACTTGGGAAAGGTATAAATCCAAAATTCTCCCCCGAGCTAAAGGTTAATTAGTAAGTATTGTATTACTATAATCAAATCATATATGCAGACATTTTTTTCAGGGCTATACTGTTGGATCCTCGTACGTTAATGTAGTGGCCCTGTTAAAGCCAGAAATAAAGACACGGGAGGGGAATTGATTTAAACAAATATATTAACAGAAACAGTAATACAAACATATAAAACGAGAGTGTTACAGCAAGAATGTTCGGTCCGACTGTCAGAGCTGACTGCTGGAAACTTCCGCCAAAAGGCAGTACCTGCTCCTATTTATAGCTGGGAGAGTCCATGCTGCGTGGGTAAATTAACAATCAAGAAGAGTGATTTTGGTCCTAATTTCAACAATAGATATTTCAACAGAATTTGACTACGTCCAACCTTCATATTTTTTTATTCTTAATTTCTCTTCTCCTCTAGAGGTAGAAAGAAATTAAGATGAATACGTATTAAGTTGAATCATAAATAATTTCCAATTTTATTGTTAAAAAGAATAAAGTACAATTGCATTTTATTCAGTAAAATATTCACAGTTCTTTGCAATGAGATTGTGCCGTGTCTTCAATATCTTGGAGTAAAAATCGGCAGATTTTGACGCAAACATTTTTTAACAAATGCTTGAATCTGGTTTTCATTAAAGTTTACCATATTGGAACCTTTTGCAGCAAACGAAAATGGTAAGGATCACTTCGTGCAAGGTCAGTTAAAAAGGACAGCCGATTAAGAACAGAATACTTGAGTTCAAAAATAGTCTCGAAAATGTTATTCTTGCTGTATCCGGCCTTGCATTGTCATGAAGAAAACTTTTCCTCGCTTTTCGACCAACAGTTTATGAGCGCATTGCAGCTGCTGGGCGTATAACATTTAGTATATCATTGCGACTTAAGAATTCTAAATGAATCCACCATATACACACTACCGTTCTTCCATGGAAGACTTCTTTCGATGTCGTTTTTGGAGATTTATCCTCGTCAATTACCTTTTGCGTTATTGGCGTATGTAACTCATTTTTTATCACATATTATGATGATATTATTTAAGGAACAGTTAGTTAAGATCATACATTAGTCATTACAATTGACAATGGCCTCAATACAATATATATATATATATATATATATATATATATATATTTCATTGAATACGACAGACAAGGTGCTTTTTTATTTAGTTTTTTATACAATTTCACATGCGATCTAATAATTTTTTCTTTTCATATGATAGATTATATAAAAACTGTCCGAATGTTCTTTTTGCCCCTGACCGCTTTCGGCTATACATTTAGCCATTTTCAAGGATGAAATATTTTAACTGGTAAATAAGAAATGGTTTGTTGCATGTATGTTTTATAAAAATGTTTTCATTTTTCAAAAAAATTTCTAGTAAGCTGGCCTTTCGTTTAGCAGAAAAGTTTGCCAAGTCATAACGGAGTCACCATCAAATGGTCTCTTTGAGAATATCTATTCTTCTTTGCATAAATCATACCAGGAACCTTGTAGACCATCTGGATCATCTAAATTAAAATTCTTTTCGTCAGGAAAATAACACACCAAACCATTTTATCGGTCCAAGGAATTTAATTCTTCAACTATTCAGTGGGCTTTTTTAAGAAATTGTGTCAGGGATGGTGCCTTCATTCTTGACAGATGAACGAGATTATTATAATTCATTTAATATTTGACGCACACGCCCGAAACGACTCCCAATAACATTTTTTTCTCTTGTATACAAATACTTGCCACAAAATAAAATCCTTACATTTGCCTTGATAAAGTCTCTCAGAGGACGAAACGCGTCGGCTAAGATAAGTTTTCCTTTTGTCTTTTATCATAGATTGATATTTAGTTTGGTAAGTAAGACTATGAGTGTGAATAAAATGTGGTAGAGATTAGGTTCTTATGGTGGGGTATTCTACGTTTATATTTGAGTTTGGTACGTTTATGTGTACATTTAGTCTCCTCGTAAATGTACATTTCCATGTTTGTGTATGTGTATATATATATATATATATATATATATATATATGTGTGTGTGTGTGTGTGTGTGTGTGTGTGTGTGTGTGTGTGTGTGTGTGTGTGTGTGTGTGTGTGTGTGTGTACGCGCGTACACACAAGCATGCGCATTGATCTATGCAAGTGTTATGTTGTCTGTAGGTTTGGTTACACGTCAGGTCGAAAATTCCAGTAACCGTTTACTTTGGAAAAATCGAACAAAGGGATAAAACAGAGAAGATTAGCAAACACGAATTTCACTCCTCCCCCTCTCTACCTTCTCTTTATTCTCTCTCTCTCTCTCTCTCTTTCCCACATTTTCGTATCTCTCTCTCTTTCTCTCTCTCTAGCTTTCTATCCCATTCACTCACTCACTCTCTGCCCAAATAAACGAAATTCCACAGGGCCAGACAATTGCTCCGTTTAAACAGAAGCGAAGCGACCGACACGTTCCTACGTAATTGTATGTCGGTGAACAACGGCTGTGTAAACTTATTTACCAGTTAGCGGGTTTGAGGCATGCGCCAAAAGTGATTACATTTGGTCGTAAAGAAAAGACCGCCATTGACACTAGTCAATGCGATCATGTGATCAGTTTCTAATATTGTGCACTTTTTGATCGCTTTCCTTCTGATAAAGAAGATCAACGCTGTTTTGTGAGGAGAAGCGTGGTACGTTTTTTTTTTTCCTTTTTCTTCCTTTAACAGAAATAAGTATTTATTCGGATTTACTTTATGTCTCTTTAGTCTTTATTTGAAGTTATTTATTCGTTTAGTATATAACTAACATTGAACAGATAGATAGATAGATAGATAGATAGATAGATAGATAGATATGAATGATTTAAAATAGATAGATAGACAGATATGAATAAATTAAAATAGATTGGAAAAAGATAGATATGAATAAACTATGATAGATAGGCAGATATGAATAGACAGGTAAATATATATGAATAAACTAAGACCCATAGGTAGATAGATATTAATTAAGCAAGATACATAGGTAGATATGAGAAAACTAAGAAATTTAGGCAGATAGATATGAATAAACTAAGAAACACATAGAAATAAATATAAATAAACAAGCATAGCTAGATAGATAAATATAATTAAACTAAGATACGTATATAGATGTGAATGAACAAAGATAGAGAGGTAGATAGATATGAGTAAACTTAGATAGATATGAATAAAATAAGATCAATAGATAGATATGAATAAACTAATATAGATAAATTGATAGATATGAATGAACTAAGATAGATAAAATATTATATAGATACGGATTGTGTGAGATACAAATAGCGTGTTAAGAATTAATATTAGTGTTTTGGGAAATTAACAATATTTTTATTAGAAAGCACTCACTGGACTTATTGAAGGCCAACAGGGACTATCGGTGTATAGTCTAAATAGAGAGATTGTGTAAATCTTTGGAAAAACAGGGATTAGTACAGATAGCTAACAGACAAGACTTAGTAACTGCTACAAAGGAAATAAATTTTGTGGAGAGCCATGATTGCCCATCTCCTGAAGGAAGTACTGTCTCTCACAGAATATATTGAAGACAAGATGGTCAGAGGGAAACAATGAAGAACCTAACTAGAGAATTTCTGTAAATGGTTAGCAGAACAGTAATTAGGAGAAATAGCCAGAAGTAATAGCTACAAAGAAAAGGGAAATTTTAGAGGGTTATGATCGTCCACGCCCTGAAAGGACACGGTACATAGAAGAAGTACTCTCTCTCTCTCTCTCTCTCTCTCTCTCTCTCTCTCTCTCTCTCTCTCTCTCTCTCTCTCTCTCTCTCTCTCTCTCCTCTCTCTCTCTCTCTCCTCTCTCTCTCTCCTCTCTCTCTCTCTCTCTCTCTCTCTCTCTCTCTCTCTCTCTCTCTCTCTCTCTCTCTCTCTCTCTCTCTCTCTCTCTCTCTCTCTCTCTCTCTCTCTCTCTCTCTCTCTCTCTCTCTCTCTCTCTCTCTCTCTCTCTCTCTCTCTCTCTCTCTCTCTCTCTCTCTCTCTCTCTCTCTCTCTCTCTCTCTCTCTCTCTCTCTCTCTCTCTCTCTCTCTCTCTCTCTCTCTCTCTCTCTCTCTCTCTCTCTCTCTCTCTCTCTCTCTCTCTCTCTCTCTCTCTCTCTCTCTCTCTCTCTCTCTCTCTCTCTCTCTCTCTCTCTCTCTCTCTCTCTCTCTCTCTCTCTCTCTCTCTCTCTCTCTCTCTCTCTCTCTCTCTCTCTCTCTCTCTCTCTCTCTCTCTCTCTCTCTCTCTCTCTCTCTCTCTCTCTCTCTCTCTCTCTCTCTCTCTCTCTCTCTCTCTCTCTCTCTCTCTCTCTCTCTCTCTCTCTCTCTCTCTCTCTCTCTCTCTCTCTCTCTCTCTCTCTCTCTCTCTCTCTCTCTCTCTCTCTCTCTCTCTCTCTCTCTCTCTCTCTCTCTCTCTCTCTCTCTCTCTCTCTCTCTCTCTCTCTCTCTCTCTCTCAGGACACCTGAATGAAGGCAAGTGAGATGGAAGAAAAGCAACAAATAGCAAATGTCTGGCAGAACAGGGATTAGGTGAGACAGCAAAATGACAAACTTTACTAAAAACTACAAAAGACAGGAAGTTGTGGAGAACCATCATCGGTCACGTCCTGAGGAGGCACAACACAAAGACGAAGATATAAAAAGAAATTTAAATTAAATTTATTTAAATATTAGTATGCTAGGAAAATGATTACGTTTCGTCAGAAAGAATATGAAACAAATATAGTTTAAATTTATTCCAAATGTTAATTGTTAAAAAATTAATTCATTTTAAACAACTGCAGCCGAACAGGTAGCCAAATTTTCAACTTCACGTTTAAAAAATTCTGTCCCTCAAGAAATGTTCTTCTGATTGAAATAAGTCACGAAAATGAATGTGTATGGAGGATATGAAAGAACCTCCCATACTAACCATCTTCTGTCTTCCGGAATCTTGCTCTTTTATTGTCCTTGCCCCTCTTTAAGGTCTTCTCATTCTCTTCCAATTCCAGTAATCTCCTTCGTCTTACTGCCATTGTTGTCTTACTTGAGGTCAAAAGATTGAAAAAATGTTGGAAAGATGTGTTCAACTTTCCAGCGAAAGCACGCGTATGTTAAATAATTGTTTAGCAGACTATTATTTTTAGGGGAAGTGTATTTCAACTCTGACTTTCGGAGGCCGAAATTCGAGGTCAGGTGTGAGCCATAATAAGGAAGTCGTTTTTGATTAGCTGAGCTAGCGTGGGAAAGATAGATAGGAGAAAGGTTCAGGAGTTGATTATTACCCGTCAAGCGATGTAGACGTGTTCTCTTTCCTTCCCGAAACGACTCCCCAGTGAGGTGGGACGACCCCCACTGAATAGTTAGATAATGTACATGTCCTGATGAGTAATAAAAATAGTTAAGTCAAAATTCTCTGTGTTTGAAGTCTTTCATTGCTGAACTCAAACAATTAGGGATCGCCGGCCAAGAGAAGACAAGATGAGACCACCCACACCAGGGAGCTATGCAGCATTTTATCGAATTGGCGCCGTTGATAAGGAATGGGGGCGCAGAATGAGGGTTAAAACGCAACGTGGAAAACTTCGGAGAAATTGTTTAGAGACATTAAAGCGACAGAAGACTCAACAAGGAGAATAAGAAATAAAAGAAAAAAGTAATCAGGGCAGAAAAAAACAAAAAACTGTAACTCCGATGATATTATTATGTTTTACAGCTCACAAACATACGCATGCACATCTAAACAACAAACCAAAATAAGAAGCAATGATGAAAAAAATCTGAGAGAAAAAAGTTAAAATTGTAAGCGGACTGTTTTTGTCACATGTGAAAGCTAATAGTTCTTGATGGACAAATAAGGAAAGCTCCGGCTTTTTTCAGGTGATTGGAATTTCGATTCGAACCCTTTATTTCGATCACCAGGGTAGATTGTTCTAGTTCCACGTGTCATGTCTCTTCCGGATATCTCAGTATCAGTTATTTCTCTTTTGTTCACCTCTGTTGTAGCCAGATATTGATCCACAACTCTTTGGGTCAAGTCACTGGATTCAACAAAAGCTTTTATCCACTGGGCCATGTGTCCTTGAGGAAGAAGACCGGAGCGTTTAACGGTCGAAACCTCGTGAATATGGCAACAAAGATGAGAACAACAGTCCGAACAATGTAAATAACGTAAATAATGTTTGATAACATTTAAAATATAATTTAGAATAAATTTACTGAAAAACAGTATTTTTTGTAATTTTTTACACTTTTATAATAATTTTAATATTTTCTAACAAAGTCGGATAAGATATTCAGTATAGAAAGAAATATAAAACAGACCTTTAAATAATCTTAACAGTTTGAGGAAAGTTTTTTTTTGTGCCAGCAATAGATATACTTAGGAAATGGTTCATTGTTACTAGACATTAATTTTACTTGAAAACGCCACGAGGTGTTAATTTCTCGGAAGAATAAACTAAAACTACTGAAGATTAGTGCCAAAAGCATAGCACTGGCAGAGGAGAACACTGTTGTTAGCAACTTTTATTTTAATTCGCCGAGAGGTATGGCACAAATAAACGATATGAAAGACCTAAAAAAAACTGTGAGTGACTGCACAAAGGCGCTTGCTTTGAGAGGCCTCTACAAGACAATCATGCTCTAACGACCTCTAAAACAACTCCAGCTAAACTTAACTCACAGTCGGGTGCGACAAATATTAAATGAATTATAATAATCTCGTTCATCTGGCAAGAATGAAGGCACCATTTCTTAAAAATCCCACTGAATAATTGAAGAATTAAATTCCTTGGACCAATAAAATGGGTTGGTGTGTTATTTTCCTGATAAAAAGAATTTTAATTTAGATGATCCAGATGGTCTACAAGGTTCCTGGTATGATTTATGCAAAGAAGAATAGATATTCTCAAAGAGACCATTTGATGGTGACTCCGTTATGACGGCAAACTTTTCTGCAAAATGAAAGGCCAAATTATTAGAAATGAAGGACGATAAAATGCAACAATGTACGCTGAAGTCTTAAAAGAGAATTGATTCCTTTTTATTGGCTCCCCTCACAACGATAAATTCATATTCTAAAAAAGAGTAGCCATGCAGCAAATACTACCAAAATTGGTTTGAATGCCAAAATATTATTTGAGTAGAGTGTGTAGCAAAGTGTTAGGACTTCCCTTGTGAAGAATTTGAAAAGGAATCTTCTCCAGGAAGATATATACTCGAGGAAAGAAAATGAAAAAGAATAACCGTGATTTCTTGTACCAAAAAATAGTTAAGATGAATTGCCGAAACTTAAACTAAATCATTGGATCATTGATGCAGAAACGATGAAAATATGTTCTCCAAGTACAGGAGAAGTTTTTATAACGTCACTCTCAAACAAATGATATTTCTAGTTTTTGTTTAAAATAGTATTTTGAATGATTTTCAATGATTAGTTAGTACTTTAACCCATAAATATAGCATATTTTAAAACTAAATTTTATCATATATATATATATATATAAACTATTTTGTATTGGGATTGATTTAAGTGTTACATGTTTTAGATATCATGAGGTTATGAATTTAACCGTTTTCTTTAATTTTATTTATTTTATTTTATTTTTATTTATTTTTTTTTTTTGTATTTTTGTAGTCATGTATATTGGCCAAGGAAAGTAGTAATTCTTTCAGCAACAGAGATATTGGAAAACATCCGGTGCGCAGATATATATTTTGGTAAGAGTTGATAGCGGCACTTTCAAGAATTTTCCTTCCATGTAAGTCCTTTTGTAATAAATGTGTCAAAATTGTGTTCAAATCTATCGATCTATCAATCTATCGATCTAAAATCTTAAGCTATATACTTTCTATGTTCCTCCAACCTTACCTTTAGCTGTAATAGACTTTCATTTCATTGTCACAACTGCACAGTATGGAATATAGTATGTATGTATGTATGTATTTAAACATATGTTATTAAATATAACAGACAATGAATGTCTATTAGGTCTGATTATGAGTCGTTCTTATATTCGTATGTTTGCTTTAATTTCTAGTGAAAATAAAGAGAAAAATTGTCCAACATTTGGACATTTTTTATTAAGTTGGTCCTAAGCTTTCGGCTCACATGAGCCATCCTCAGTGTGGTTATACAGACATGAAACAAAGATATACATTGTTAAAAATGATATTTTCTTATTTTAACATAAAAAATTGCTATGCGACGATAACGGTCGCGGAATAGCAGACGCGGATCGCAAATTCAAGATGCGGTTCTATAACGTCATGCTACGCAATAGACCGAAGTATTACAACAGAAACAATGTCTAGATGCAATGTAATGTGTTGCGACTAATTTGAAATGTAATTTTCTTGAGTGTAGGTTGCTTCGTTTTAATGTAGATGGCCGCCAATACTCTTTTTACTCTGTGTGTGTGAGAGCATTATTATGTTATCAAATAATATTATTATTATGTTATCAAATAATATTATTATTATGTTATCAAATAATATTATTATTATGTTATCAAATAATATATGTCTAATATTATATATATGGCTCTTTTTTTCTAAGAAATGTTGTTGAATAGAACTAAGATCAGAAAGTTGACAGGTAAGTCTACGAAAAAGAATGGTTCTAGTAAAACCAATATATTGGTTTATTATTAGAATCAAAGATACAATCTCTGAACAGGCATGTAAATTGATACACTACATTGGTTTTTATAGAGGATTTAGTTGTGTGGTTGTAGGGTTATTTGTATCAATTTACATGACTGTAAATGGTGGGTAAGTGTCATCATGAATGATTGAATTAGATTTACTAAGTTTAATGTAGTATATAACTAATTTTCTTTTTTTACTAGGGTCTGTGGTGGAAATTTTAGTATATACTTTTTAGGATATTTTCGTCTTGGTTATAATTCCAATGTCTTTGGTTGCGTTATAAAAGATTAATATGTTTGGGGTGAGTTGAAGAATTATTATATTTATTATATTCTATTTGCTTCGTAGTAAAATTTCTGATAGACCATCTTATTTGCTCATCAACAATATTATTAACCCTAGAACACTAATCATCAATTAAAGTTACACCACTACTAACCATGGGTATATTATACCCGATTTTGAAAATATAAAAAAAATATTAAATATAAATATTTATTTGAAATATTTTACATGCAGGCACTTCAAACTTTGTACTTTGAGTTAACATTAATAGGAACTGAAAAAAACATTATTTAGGTAAGAAAATCAGGTACTGAAAATTGTAATTAAAAATAGGAAAATTTGTGCTGGCTACTATATACCCATGGTTAGTGTTCTAGGGTTAAGGAATAATAAATAAGAATTTGTTTTATATTTTTTTGATAGTAGATTTAATACTTATTTAAATAAAAAAATAAAAAAAAAAAAACACCATAACTTAGTTACTTCCCCTGAAGCATTACTCAAGCCAATCACGCTGTGTTGTATGAAATGGATTATTTTTAGCATTTCAATTTGGTCATGAAGTATAATAGCAAACCTGTCAGAATGTTCCCGGACTTCCAGATCAAAATTTCAGGTTCCAAACTTAGTGAATCAATTTCAGACTGTACTTTAAGCTATGGTACTATCTCCATTAAGGGCACCTATATGTTTTGCTATTTGTACAGTTTTTCTTTTCTTTTCCTATAAGAGAGTATCAAATGACTAAATTTCATTTAATTTTCCTCAATTTTTACATTTAATGTAAAAACATTTAAAATTCATAATCCATGCACAATTCGCATTGAAAGATGCGTTAAAAATATCACCATACACTATATTTATATATATATATCATTAATTTTGGTCACGCGTGAAACAAAATCCTCTGTTTGAACGTCACCTATTGAAAAACGATACGAACCTCTGTTCCGATCAGATATATATTGCTCTGTTACCACAGTACGACACAACAATTGTTTGTTTTTGCCCTTGTTCTTCCCCGATTTAGTCTGGTTAATTTTTAGATCGTCACTGGGTTTTTTTCCACTTAATTATCAGCGAAACTGTCACAATAAACAGAGCACTTTGTGTCCTCTTAATCTAAACCTCAACGATAGCATCGCCGGTACACAACTTCTAATCGTTTTCTTTCTACATCGGTTTCCTTTAATATCATGTTGTTATTTAAACATTTGTTTAACCTTACCACAAATCTAGTATTGCACTTACATTCATAAAGTCTTGGCATCGAAGAGGAAAGTTCATCAAAACAATTATCATGAAAGTATTTATAGAAAAGTCACTGGGAAGTTACATTACGGTGGTGGAAACTGGCTGAAGGCGAGATGCCAGGTCAGGACCAGTAGCATTTCAGGTTCTTCTTTTGATTTTATCAAGAATCTCTAAATATATAGCAGAAGCAACAGACCAGATGTGGCACCAGTATTCAAATCAAAGACGAATGTTAGACTTATAAATATGGAAGATAGATTCTGGCGATAAAAATTGTTACACGATACAGGGAAACAAAAATTTCCTGCCAACAGACCTTGCAATTGATTCGATATAATCTTTTCACTTCATGTCAGAGGAAAACCTTAGTACGTGAAGACGCAATGAATCACTCCCCTTGCACGGAACATTCATTCAGGCTGATTGCAGCTGGTAGTTGGAGTTGATTCCGTTTGGATTTGGTGAGCCTTTCGTCTTTGCCGCTTGGCTTCTAAGTTTCTACCTTGTCCTTGTCCCCCAAAAAAAAAGAAACTTTGAGCAATAAAAAGAGTTTGACGCCAGAGTTGACGATTTCTTGCAAGTTCCTCCCTTGTTTTCCATGTTGATATTTCCCTCTTTTATAGTCTGATACAACGTAGGCCAATACCGAGTTCACTTAATGTGAAAACTCAGCCGCCGAGGCAACGTGGTCGTAGTGTGGTCAACATAAACATTATTTTTTTCCGTTGGAGAAACAATCTCCCAGAGGACATTTAAATATGCAATGTTGGTTTTTTCTCTGTGTGTGTGCGTGCGTGCGTGTGTGTGTGTGGGGGGGGTGCTTTTCCTTACATATTACATGTTTTTTTTTCATCAAACGTAGCATTTGATAACGATGGCTTCGCTACTGCGAAGTTGGAGTCATGATCCTCCCAGTACATAAGAGACCGGAGCTTTTGCTGACGGAATCGCTCAAGTTTTTTAATATCTCGGATATATACCGTCCATGATTCGCACTCGATGAATAAGGTTTAAATGACGGCAGTAAATATTGAATAATAATTATTTTAAAATATAACTTCACGTCTTCGTTCCAGATTCAGAGAAACCATTCCTTGGAAATTGCATCAAAGAAAATTATAAATATTAGGGAATTTTTCGTTAAATACATCAAGTACTATGAAATAGAAAACTTCGCTAGAAACATGGAAACGTGCACAAATCTGTCACGTGATATCTGTCCTATTGTACGGCTGTGACTGCTGGAGAATCTAACGAAAGGTGAAGAAGAGACTTGAAGCAATAGAAATATGCAAATTATAAATAGGAAATACCAAAATCAAACAAGTACAAAATTTTAAATATCTGGGAAGTGTTTTAACAGAAAACGGAAAGTGCGACACTGAAATCCGAAGGCGTACTGGGATAGCCAAATATGCATTTCAAAAGCTAATCAGAGTATTAAGAGATTGAATAACTTTGTTAGAAGCAAAGAAAAGTGTAATGGACTGTTACGTGATATCTGTCCTTCTATGTGACAGTGAGTGCTGGGCAATCTCCTCAAAGATGAAGAAGAGACTGGAAGCAACAGATATGTGATTCTACAGAAGGATGCTGAGGATACCATGGATCGAATATGTGAGCAACAACGAAATTTTAGAAAAAAAATGGAAACAAAAAGGAAACTTATATTTAGCATCAGGAAAGGACATTTGAAATTTCTTAAATGCATAATGAGATAAAGAGGTATTATAGCTGTGGCTGTACAAAATTCCATTTAACCATGGATGCATTTTTGAGGACCGTCAGACGGGGCGCTCTGTTCAGCAACTCTTTTAGGTTATCTGATTCTGAGCAAAAGTTTCCCTAAAACTACCTTGTTACTCAAGTGTTCAGTCCTGTAGAACCACATATCTGTTTCTTCAACTCTCTTCTTCATCTCTGAGGAGATTGCCCAGCACTCGCTGTCATATAGAAGGACAAATATCATGTAACAGTTCAGCATACTTTTCTTTGTTTCTAACGAAATTTTCCTGTTTTCGTAATACGTTGCTTAGCTTTTAGAATGCATCTTTGGCTATCTCAATGCACATTTGGATTTCAGTGTTACATTTTCCGTTCTGCCAGATTTTTTTTTTTCAGGACACCTCCCAGATATTTAAATTTTTGTACTTCCTTGATTTTGGTTTCTTCAGTTCGTAGTTCGCATCTTGGCCGCTTTCTTTTGCCGACAACCATACAATGTTTTCTTGCAACTGATGCTTAGTCCTTTCTTCTCGCTTTCCTTAACTACGTTTAGTAGTAGTTTCTGTGGTTTTGCTTTCTCTACAGTGGCAAAATTTTCTGGGAATATATATAAGCTACTAATAACAAAACGTTCGTTAAGTAATAATAACAATAATACATATTTTTATATTATATTATTGCTATTATGTATTGAAAATGTTAAGGTAATATCAGCCTTTTCCTAATAAGGAAATAATGGGCTACTTTCGATTGAAATTTATAAAATCTTTCTCTTAAAAAATTTCCAGGAAAACAAATTTCTCAAGTCCATTAGCTTTTATAAATCTTTCCAGTATTGATGGGGGTTTCCTTACTAAACTTTTATTTAAAGCAGAGTGTAACGCCAACATCTTGTGTATGTCATTATTTTCTCTTCGGTTTACATGTCCTATACATTTTAATTATTGCTGCTGTTGGAAGTCTTCTAGTGATGTGGTTTCTGTTATTTGGTACAGTTCTTTCTTTTTTAATCTGTAGCGCCAGTCCGCAAAGTTCGAGGAAATATATACTATAGAAAAATTAGAACAGTTTGTTAGTCAATTATAAATATATATATTCCATTTAGACGACAGTAAATATTGAATAATAATTATTCAAAAATATATATTTATATCTTGGTTCCAGATTCTGAAAAAAATGGAAATTGGAGTAAAATACAAATAATAACTGGAAATTCAAATTTCAGAGGATTTTCGTTGGGGTGAAGATCTTATTAAAAATGTCCGTGCTTCTAAAACATTAAATGGGTCTCATTTAGGACATACCAATTCTCAATAAATAGTTTGTTTTTTTTTATTCTATTTTCTGCAATTATATGAAAAGAATAGCCTTAAGGCCACATCACGTTGAAAAACCGGTTCCCGTACGATCAGTTCCTAGGTGAGAGACTGCTTGGGAATATCAGGTCCTGTAATCTTGAAAGTGCGGTGGTGTAATGGATAACGGCTCGGATTTGGAAAATGGAGAGCCGAGTTTCAATTCCAGTTGGATTCGTTATATTCACCTACGAGCAAATATTATTGGGAAAGGCATGAAAGCACTTCTCTCCCAGAGTTTATTAGGAGGACTTAAGTAAATAATTATCTCCCAAAAACTCTTACATTGTAAAAATATTTTCTGGCTTTAAATAACCTTTAAGGTGTTAAGCCGTAAAAACAAAATCATTACAAATAATAATAAGTGACAATGCAAAATTTTGTTTAGTTTTTGAAAATAACGCTACGTATTGATCATTCATATGAGACAGACCAGGCAGAGAGAGAGAGAGAGAGATTTTGCATATACAAAACTAGATGCTTGTGTGTGTGTGTGTGTGTGTGATTCGTGCCAAACCATAGCTTCTCGGTTTGTTTTGGTCCGAGAGACGCTTAACTCTTTTCAGTTTAGCTTTAGAAGGGGGTCAATACCACTATCTCGAGAAAAAGGCTAGTGTGACGCCCCAAAAGTGAAAGTGCCGAGCCGACTGGACTATCTTTGGACTATGGTCCCACGACGAGCTCCCTTTAGAACGAATATCCAGATTATGTCCATATTATAAGCACATATTCAACATTTATTCAACATAGTTATACATGCATACATACACATATGCATAAAGGGGCACCTCAGCGTGGCGTAATAGTTAGCAAGCTTGTCTCGCTAGAACAATTACGACTGAGTAGTGAGTTCGATCCTCACTGGGTGCCCCATACCTTCGGCCTTGTGCCACATCTAAGCTACGCTTAGAAAATCAATACACATATGCATAAAGACATATACAGTGGGGGAAATAAATATTCGTACACCATGAAATTTAGAGAAAAGACGGCACAGACTTTGCAACAATCCCAACGGTGAAATTTGGTAGTGGCAATATTATGGTTTGGGGATGATTTTCTGTTAATGGTACGGGTAATTTAGAGATAATAGATATTAGAATGAATTCAAAAATATACCAAGATATTTTGGACTCTAATTTATTTGGGTAAGTAGTAAAACTTGGACTCCCAAATGAATGGATTTCTCAACAAAATAATGACCTTAAACATACGACTAAATCTATGAAAAAATGGCTTATTGAAAACAATGTCAATACACTCAAATGAACATCACAGTCTCAAGACATGAATCCAATAGAGAATTTGTGGTGTTAATTAAAAATTCAAGTTAATAAAAGAGCCCCCAAAAACATCCTGGACCTAAAGAGAATATGTAAAAAAAAAAATGGAGTAAAATACCAACAGAAATTTGTAAATCATAGATTAAAAGCTACAGAAACAGACTGATTGCTGTTGAATTGAGTAAGGGATATTCTAGAAAGTATTAAATAGGTATTATAATTTTGTACAAATACTTTTTTTGCCTCCAAAATTTTTAATTTCATTAGTATAACAGTTTTTTCTGATTTCTTTTTTTCTTTTTTTTTTTTTTTTTGCATATTGCAGCATTATGCCATAGTATACAAATATTGTATAGATTATAAAATCCTTTTATAAAATCTATTTTAAATAAAAAATTATGGTCCACAAATATTTCTTTCCCCGCACTGTATATATACATATATATATATGTGTGTGTGTGTGTGTGTGTGTGTGTGTACGTAATTTGACGGGGGGGATAACGGTTAGTGAGTTTGTTTTGGTAGATTCATTACGACTGAATAGTGAGTTTGGTCTTCACTAGGTGCCCCCTACATTCGGCTTTTATACCATATGTGTGTGTGTGTGTGAATGTAGCGTATGTACACACACATACACACACACACACACACACACACATATATATATATATATATATATATATATATATATATATATATATATATATATATATATATATATTGTGAAAGTGCCCTCTGTGTTAAATGGTAAGAGACGCGCTGCCTTTGTGATTCTTCTCCTCTTTCTCTCTTTTTTTATTTTATTACCTATTTGGACTGAGTCGTATTTCGGCTAAGAGATGTCAAGAAAGGAATTTCGAGTCACCTGACAGTAAATAGAATGACCCTATAAGAAAAGGTAGGAAATGAATTTGGGGTTGCTTGGCAAAAAAAAAAAAAGGGTGAATAAGATTCGACCACCTAATTGGAATTTGGGTATTGAAAATTGTCTCCCGATGACACCCGACAACAACAGTTCGTGAGAAAAATAGACTCTCACCATGCGATTGTGAGAAATGAGAAATACATCCACAAACCTATTCCCTTACTTGTGTAAGGAATAAGGAAATTTCGTCACGGAGATTTTAAACTTATTTGACTATTTAATAAGGGAAAAAATAAAGAAAGATCATACCCAAAGAAATACAATCGTACTTTTATTTCGGATGCAATCCAATTAGCCAAGGGGAGACAAACCACAAACATTATTCCCGAATTCTATATTTCACATTGCGGAAGAAAAAAACAACCAATTTTTGTGAACATTATACAGCAACTCCAAATTCCTGAAACACAAACGTTTGAACTGACATCCAATATCAGTTAAGTGTTCTTTTTGTTCTTTTATTAATTGTACGTCTGTCACTTTTTTGTTATATAAAATTTATTTACAAGTGTTAATCATATGTTTTTGTTATTCATCTGTACCTGTTTTCCTATATGAGCGAACCAACCTTTTCTTTAACCTGGGGTTCATACCTTTATACGTTGCGAATTCGTAACAATATTTATTCACACACGCACACGCATATATATGTGTGTGTGCGTGCGTGTTCGTATATATATATATATATATATATATATATATATATATATATATATATATAAAGTATATGGTATAAAGTGATAATCAAATCAATACGCAGATAACGTATTGAATTGATTATACAGTCAACATAATAGTGATATAATACTTACTGTAAACTTATTTTGCAGTATTTTGTATGTATATATTATTGTGTGTGTATTTGATTGTGTGTGTGTGAAAAAAGATCAATATTGAATATATATATATATATATATATATATGTTGAAAAGTCCGGTATTTTCTCTTTCTCACAGGCCGAATCGGCAGATAATGAATAAATGAATGAAACACTGAAATAAAATAAAAATATGACTTATATATTCGGTGAGCTGTTGAAAAGAAATACATCATTATTTTCACTTGTTCCGAAACTTACTATTTTCAATATGCAGGATGGATAGGAAATGCCAATGAGATAGACTAGGATGTCGGATCTGCAAGTTCCTGGATCTTCCTTTTTTTTCCCCTGCGAGATAAACCAATGCAAGAGGATATTAAAAGAATCGCAAATTGAATGGCATTTCGCTATGACCAAAACGATCTCAAGAAGCCCACCAGAGTGTGGAGAGAAAAAAAAGCCCTGATGGACGTGAGATCAAGTAATTACTGCGCTTCGAAGCATCCTATTGAAAAGACATCTTATATAAAAGAGATTTCACCTTCGGATCCACTGTATTTATCTCCTTCTGTTTTATATCATCCCCCCAGCCTTCTGGGTGTATAGCCTTTACTGTTATGAGATCAAACCAAGGTTCTATACATATCGACTTTGCAGCTAAACTCTTATATGGGTTTCGAACTGCGTAAGAGTCTCATCTGTTTTATGATAAATTAACTTTAAGCTTTTCAGAGGACCATTGATTTAAAGATATAGTTTTCATTTCCTAAATTTTCCTGGCGCTTTTTATACAATCTAAGGAAATATACTGATATTTCAATTACTTAAAGAATGCTGAACGATCAATTAAAAGGTCACTCACTGAATATTGGGTTTAATGTTTGTTATGGTCCAGGTTAGGACCAAGGAAGAACAACACAAACACAAGAGTAGAAATAACGAAGGTATATTACACGAAATAATAATACAAGATGTGGAAAGTGTTAGTATGACTGTTAGTCTGGTTTGGAGTGAACTACTATCGGCTCGACTCGATTCGATATTTACTTGCCCCCCCCCCACGAAGGAAAGATGTGGTACAAGGCCGAGATTTACGTGGGTTTTCCTAGCCCGTAGGCTCGTCCAAAAAATGCCCGTAGAAACTGTAAAAACAGAATCGGGTTGGTCAACCTCTCCGAACGAGACTCTGCCCTTCGGCGTAGCCTTGTCTGGGTTCCTCTCTGCTCAGAGGCAGAGAGTTCGACCGTCAATTCGAGAAGCTCGGCTTGATTCAGTATCTAGCCACCCCCCCACGAGGGTTGCATGCGACACAAGGTCATTTTTATCGTGGGTTTCCTGAGCCCGTAGGCTCAGCCAAAATATGCCCGTATGACTCGTAAAAACGAGATCGGTAGTCATTTCACCCCGAACGAGATTCTGCCCTTCGGCGGAACCTGGTCCGGGTTCCTTTCTGCTCAAGAGCAGAGAGTTCGACCGTCAAGTCGAGAAGCTCGGCCCGTATCTAACCACCCCCACGAGGGTTGCATGCGACACAAGGTCATTTTTATCGTGGGTTTCCTGAGCCCGTAGGCTCAGCCAAAAATAGGCCCGTATGACTCGTAAAAACGAGATAGGGTAGGTCATTCACCCCGAACGAGATTCTGCCCTTCGGCGGAACCTCGTCCGGGTTCCTTTCTGCTGAAAAGCAGAGAGTCGACCGTCAAGTCGAGAAGCTCGGCTTGATTCAGTATCTAGCCACCCCCACGAGGGGTTGCATGCGACACAAGGTCATTTTTATCGTGGGTTTCCTGAGCCCGTAGGCTCAGCCAAAATATGCCCGTATGACTCGTAAAAAACGAGATCAGGTAGGTCATTCACCCCGAACGAGATTCTGCCCTTCGGCGGAACCTCGTCCGGTTCCTTTCTGCTCAAAGCAGAGAGTTCGACCGTCAAGTCGAGAAGCTCGGCTTGATTCAGTATCTAGCCACCCCCACGAGGGTTGCATGCGACACAAGGTCATTTTTATCGTGGGTTTCCTGAGCCCGTAGGCTCAGCCAAAAATATATGCCCGTATGACTCGTAAAAACGAGATCAGGGTTGGTCATTTTCCCCGAACGAGATTCTGCCCTTCGGCGGAACCTCGTCCGGGTTCCTTTCTGCTCAAAAGCAGAGTTCGACCGTCAAGTCGAGAAGCTCGGCTTGATTCAGTATCTAGCCACCCCCCACGAGGGTTGCATGCGACACAAGGTCATTTTATCGTGGGTTTCCTGAGCCCGTAGGCTCAGCCAAAATATGCCCGTATGACTCGTAAAAACGAGATAGGGTAGGTCATTCACCCCGAACGAGATTCTGCCCTTCGGCGGAACCTCGTCCGGGTTCCTTTCTGCTCAAAAGCAGAGAGTTCGACCGTCAAGTCGAGAAGCTCGGCTTGATTCGTCCCTCTCTCTTGAGAGGCGTAGTATACATAGTGTTAGGAAGAGTTCATTCTGTAGTTATAGGTAAGGACCCATGACAATGTTTTATGTCTTATTTTACAAATGCAGCTTACTTACTTTCTTCTGATTCACTGGTTTTGAGCTACGTGATGAGGGATGATTCCGTTTCTTTCTTCAAATGTCCCCTGCTTAGCCATGTCCTTGATATTCCGTCCATAATATTTTCTATTTGCCTCTTTAAATTAGTATTATGATTACTAGTGTGATTAAATAATGCACATCATTGGTGGAGTAATTGATAGCGGCTCGGATTGAGAAATCGTTGAACCGAGTTCGAATTCCAGGCGGATCCATTAGATTCGCTTACATGCTAATACCCTTGGGAAAGGTATGAATCCTATTCTTCTCCCCCAAGCTATGGATAGCAGAACAGACTGGGTTCTATAGCCTTGGTGGCAACAGGTCTAGGAGAAAGTAGCGCTTAATTCAAAACTGTCCTAGCGTAGCACATAGTATAGAGCTAAAGAAAGGATCGTTCGCATTGGCTCCATGATCCCGACTACGGTCGAATGATGATGTTTTGGCAATATTTTGATAAAGTTGTTAAGCTCAAATATTTAACGATGTGATAGGGGAATTTCTACGGATATTTTATTGTCGTAGAACTAGCTATAAGCTAAAAAAAACTACTTTTCACGTTTTAAACTAGTTAACATTATTATTATTATTATTATTATTATTATTATTATTAAAACTAGAGAGAATAACAAGATCGAGAAGAGAAAAAAAACAACCAAAACACGATAAGCTAAATGATGAAAGCTTATACAATAATAATCTTAAGAATATTCATGAACACGGTTACGCAGAGGATACTTTAAGCGAGAAACGGAATGTCTGCTCAGAACATTTTTTTCTCTTTTTGATTTCTATTTTTTACTGTTCTCTCTGCTTAATTTTCTTTTTTCTCTGGCAAGATACAACATTTAACTCGACAGCGCCAGTCGTGATAGTAGTATTCAATACTCAGTGAGACGAGTGGCGTTATGGATACCAGCTCGGATTGAGGAATCGGAGAGCCGAGTTCGAATTCCACTCGAATCCATTACATTCACTTACGTGCTAATACGCTTGGGAAAGGTATGAATCCTCTTCTTCTCCCCCAGCTATGGATAAATAAGTATTCTTGGATGGCAGAAATGGCAACCTACTGCGGGAAAAAATCTACCTCGTCAGTCATGTATCGAAAGATGCATGATCACCTAAGCGTGTATCACGCATAGCACTGCAATAGTATTATCTTCTTTTATCTCTACGCAAATGGCCAGGACTACTTATCATAAATGAATCAGTCCAGTCATGATAGTAATGGTGATACCTGGCTCTTACCACAAGGAATTTCATGAAAGGCGCGAAATGCTCAATTCTTGAATGAATCCATCATAAGATTAAATCTCATTTCTCTTCTCTTGCCATTATATTAGGTTGGGCAAATTCATATATATATATATATGTATATATATATATATATATATATATATATATATATTAAGAAATGGACAAGGTCCGACAATTTATTTATTAAAGACATTTTCATGTTTAACGTTGTTATTTTATAGATATTTGCTTAAATACTTGTATCTATAAAATAACAACGTTAAACATAAAATGTCTTAAATATATATATATATATATATATATATATATATATATATATATATATATATATCATACACACTTTCCATATGTCATGTTGCTTACAAATGAAGCTATATATAATTGTGCATAGAAGAGATAGACATGTAAACATTGTCAATGTATTTATATTACTATAGTTTCCGAAGTTTTTCAAAATAATGAGACTGGGAGAAATTGTGAAATGTATTAAGTTGGTTCAAAAATATGCCCTAATCCGGAAATTAAATATAGCTAACATGGGAAATAGAAAAAGTAGGTATTGCTTATGAGATGTTGGTACGTTGAATTAACTTAGCATATGCTTCTTTTAATTCAGAGACCATATCAACACGTTTTACGTCATTGAATTAAGAATATAAAATTTTATAGAACAACAATCACAATGAATTAGGCAAACATGAGTAAGAAAGGCATACGTTCGATTTACACAGCAGTAAAAATAGTTGACATCGGTTTAGTTTACACTGCGGTCAAAAGCTTCGGTTATACACGAGAGACAAAAAAGTAGAAGAATGCGTTCAAGCATGAAACAGTGTCTACATTTACATATTTACATAGTTGTTTGGCTGTTTTTGTTTAGCGGCATATCAACATCTCTATGGGTTATTTAATGCTGAAATGTAAGTATGTTGTACGCAATTTCATTTTTAGAGATAATAATACTTTAGCGATACATTCTTACTAATTAACCCATAGCTAGGGGAGAAGAGGTGAATCCATACCTTTCCCAAGCGTATTTGCGCATAAACGAATATAACGAACCCAAATGGAATTGGAACTCGACCCTTTGAATAACAATTCAGAGCCATTACACCATCCAAGCTACAGCACCTGGTATTCTCAAGCGGTTACCAGACTCGACGTTGCTTAACTTCGGTGATCGTACCGGAATCGATATTTCAACGTCTACTTTTATATTCGGAGTAATTGAAAAGTAACTCCTTATTTTATGTTTGATGGACTCTCTCGTCTAACTATAATTTTTACAAAACAGATAATCCATCATTAATAAAATAGGGAGTTACTTTTCAATCCCATATATATTCTCTCTCTCTCTCTCTCTCTCTCTCTATATATATATATATATATATATATATATATATATATATATATATATATATATTTCAATATGACCGTAAACTAATCATTTCTAACTGAACATTATTGCTTGGTTTTGCGAATAAATTTTTGAGCATATATAATGCCCCGATATTTCTTTACTATTATGGCTAACTAATCCCTGTTGCAGACGCGTTCTCGGGCACATTTTTTTCAACAACCAGATAGCTAACCTGCGTTTTATACTGTAGTTATGCTGAATAAACCTTAGTTACAGTTTCTGGGGGATTAGCACATAATCTGTTATGATAAGTAGTTGAACAAAATCGATACGCTGCAGACTTCGATCACAATGACTTGGGACTTTGTCGTAGTACAATCATCGACGGGTTCTGAACAGTTCTTTCTATCCATTTTCCCTCAGAATGCTTGAATCAACCCATAATATAGTTTGCACGCACATCCCAACAGATCCCGAAGTCACTGCTTTGAGAAATCTACTTTGGTGAGAATCGAACCATGTCCTCACAGTTGAAAGGCTAATCTTCTAAGTACTCGTCCACACGGCCATTTATCCAATATAAAATATTAATATCAAAAGTAATTAAAATATAGTCAAATATGCTTAGCATTTAGTTCCAGGAGCGTTAATCTTTAATGTATTCATTCTCTTCTTTAGGGCCGGTAGATGAGTCTCATTTACCCCCACGCCCCAAATCTATGATACCCCCAGAATCTCCATAAAGTTTTATTCATATAAAATACAAATTTTATTTTAACCTAATTATGTACAATAATGGATAATATGTAATATAGGTGAACAATTCAACTAGAAAAATTCACAATGAATACAAATTAGGGACATGTCATAATAGATCATGCCATTTTAAGTAAATCAACAATGTTTGCGGCAATTTTTAAGATCGACTTGATATTTTCTTAAAAGTTGAATAATTTTAACACATTCGATATTATGGATAAAAAGTAATGAATTTAATATACTGTTTCTGTTAAGACTTAGCATGAGCAAAAGAAATTCACGGATTTAGTCGAAAAAAATGACCCCAGAATGATGTCAAAATCCTCGTATATAAATTTAGGTACAAAAAAGTAAATGTTGATAAGATAGTGTGGGTCACAAAGCACTGCCCGTGGCCCCCAATCCAGCTTGGGTGCCCTCTCTGGTCGGTGGTAGTCTGCTCTTCTTGACTGTAAGTTTTAATTCGTTTTGTTTTTGTTTTTTTGTTTTGTTTTTTTTTTTTTTTTAATCTATTAAACACCTCCTGAAATGCTTTCTCGAATTATAAAACTGAACATAATTTTTATTGGAACGTTTTAATCACTTACAGAGCGAGACTTTTTAAGTAAATTAATATCACAAAAGAGGCTGATAATTTTTTTGTCAATGCTGCCAAAAAAGTGGTCACAGAGCCATGCTTGATTAAAAGCTTATCTTTATTATCTACATGGCATTTTACAAATAGACATTCTTAAGTTCATAATCCACTTCGTGAATGTTGCGTAATACATATAGATATACCAGTACTCTAACGGCTACCGGTGCGGAAGGTGGAATCAGTGATCCGAGTTCGAATTCCTGCTTGTCTCTGTTGCATTCACTTTCGCACTAATACTCTTGGAAAAGGCATGAATCCATATTTTCTCTCATCCTCCTTACCAGCTATGAGTTAGATAGCCACTTAGACTATGCTCTCCAGACTTGGGTGGCAGTCAGTCTAGAAGATTAACTGCTCTGACTTCATAATCGTAGAGAATGCAACGAAAATCCACTGTACTATATTTTTAAAAAAAAGAAGCATTATAGTTTTCTGATAATAAAGAAAACAATATGTGAAGAGAATGGACCACCTATGTCCTGAAGATATATAGCACTGAAAAAAATAATGACAGAAACTTACTACTTTCCCTAAGACTCTATCTATTTAAGCGAAGCTAAATAAGATCTTAGCCAAGATAAATCAGATCTATCTATCTATCTATCTATCTATCTATCTATCTATCACGTTCTTTGCCATCTCTTTTTGCAAGTACTCTTTATGTTGCCTTCTCTTTCCCTCTTATTTTCTATCTTTATATATCTTGTCTTCTCTCTCTCTCTCTCTCTCTCTCTCTCTCAGCCTATCTATCAATCTATCTATTTCTCACGTTCTTGATCATCCCTTTTTGCAAGTTCTCTTTCTTTTGCCTTCTTTGTCTTTCTCTTTGATTTTCTATCTCTCGTGTTCTTTTTCTCCCCCTCTCTCTCTCTCTCTCTCTCTCTCTCTCTCTCTCTCTCTCTACTTCTTTCTCTCTTTGTATTTCTCTATGTATCTGTCTGAATATAAACATTTTACACTTTGTATTGTCAGTTTATTTACTAGAATGTTGTCCTTCTCCAAATACACAGTATTCTCAAATGTAAAGGTTAATCCGTTTTGAAGTTCACTGAGCATATTACAATAACCAGTTGTCATTTTTCTAATAATTCCTAACTAAGAAACCGGATTTTTTTTGTTTATGTTTTCACGTAGTTTTTCTTACGTTTTGTACAATTTAAATTTTCAGTAACTTCTCTATTATACATAACACAGAAATATCTCAGGAAATTTAAAAAAAAAAATTAAACAGACCTTGACTGTTCATTGTTTTGTTTAGACTAAAATCTTTTTTAATCTTATGTAAACTGGAAATATGACTACTTTTGGGGTTCTCATGTAAACCGAACCTAACGTTTGCCCCGCGTGTAAACCGGATCTATATCTCCTCGTTTCACTCCAGTGTAAACTGGACCTATGTCTATCTTTTTACTCTATTTCATACCAGAACAATGAACATATTTATTGATTTTAGTGTAAACAAAACAATGAACATTTTCATTGAATTTGACTCAAGTGTAAACCAGGTCTGTTTCTACCTTTTGGGCTCTGGTGTAAACTGGACCTATTTGTACCTTTTTTGGATTTAATATAAAATTGAAATTAAAGTGGACATTTTAAAACTCTAGTGTAAACCAGAACCATATATATCTAAGAATTAGTTCGCCGTGTTTTTTGAGGTTTTTTATCTTATAAGATTTATATTTGACATAAAAATAACCCAACAATGGTTGATATATCGATGAATTAAGCAGCCTACCGTAAATAAAATGCAAATAAAATCAGATTTATTCGATTAGATAGTACATTTAGTTATTGGAATGTTAACTTTCAATACATTGACTGTAGAGATAAATATATTTTTGAACTCCAGCAACGTTATTGTGCAGTTGCAGCTGGGTTTTGTTGAATTTTCACACGTCTCCATTGTAGAAATTAAAGAAAAAATGGAACGGACACACATATCGAATAAAAACATTAAAAATGTCACTGGTGCATCCAACCTCTGTGCATGGATTTTGCAATTCCATGTTTGGGCATATATGTGAATTTATTTGACTAAGGCGTTATTGAAACAAGGTCAGATTCATAGAAAATCGAATTTAAAATTAACTGAATACCTATTTCTTTCAAGACTAGTTCGTTAACCAGCACTCTGCAATTAATGCTATACAGATATATATTCTAAAAATGTAATTGTTGACACAAGAAATGTGCAGTTAAAGATTTAAGGGGTGTTTACGCCTAGCATTTTCCAGCCTCACATGTCTGTAAATTTATCTATAGCAAAAGCTAAACTTCAAAAGCAGCCAAAATGACTGACGTAACACAGTCTTCCATAAAAATAGAATCGAATGACTGAGTGGATTTTTAATGTGTGAGTGTATTAAAATATAGAATGAGTAAAAGTTTTCCTGGGTGTGTATACGTGACTGAGTGTGATTTTCCATGCATGCGCGTAAAGGAAAGATAAGACAAAAGAAAAGGATAACGCGAAAGTGAAAGTGAAAGTGAAAGTAAAAGTGAAATACTGCGGATTTTGAGTGACAAGCTGTCAAAAGGCGGTTGGGCACAAAGTCTGTATAGCAGAAAAAGAGAAATTGCAAGAAAGAATTAATAACTTTTAAGAAGCCTATTTTCTTTGGAAAGAAGCGTTTCGACCATGAAAGAAAGAAAGAAAGATGGAAATAAAAGGCAAATACGAACAAAAGAAAAACAAAAGAACGAAAGAAAGAAAATAATTCAAAGAAAGAAAGAAAGACACAAAGAAAGAAAGAAAGAAAATAATTCAAAGAAAGAAAGAAAGAAAGAAAGAAAGAAAGAAAGAAAGAATATATTTCAAAGACAGAAAGTACTAAGAAAGAAAATAATTCAAAGAAAGAAAGAAAACAAATATGACAAAATTAAAGAATAAGAAAGAAATTAATTCAAAGAAAGAAAGGAAGAAAATAATTCAAAAAAAGAAAGAAAAATGGAAGCATAAAGCAAATAAGAAAAAATACAAACGAAAGAAAGAATCATAATGAAAGTATGATATAAAAAGAGAGAAAGAAAGAAAATACTAAACTGAAGGAAAATGAATGAGAACAATAAAGAATCTGATAAATAAATGAAACTACATGAATGACCGAAAACAAAGACCAATCATGAAGAAAAACGGAATGAAATTAAAATAATGAAGCTTCTGGGGAAAACAGTCATTTAACAAAAGAAAGAAACGAATGAACAAATGTATGAGCTAAACAAAGCTATTCAATAGAAAATGAGAAAGAATTACTCGACGAAAAGAAGTAAAAGTTTGAAATGAGAAACAGAGGAAAGAAGAGACGTAAGCGGACGAATAATATAAGAAGGACATGGCACAGAGATACTAAAGCCGGGAAGGGGCTGAAGGGTGATGGAAGTCGGCCAAATCATGTGACTCACTGCAGGCACGGGAAAGGCAAGACTTGACAAATCTGACAGAAGTGTTAAGGGTGGGAAGTGCAAGAAGAGGAGGGTGGGGAAAAAGAGAGAAGCGGGCAGGGAAATGTGTGGTGCCGGGAGAGTGGAGGATGTTGTCGAAGGCAGTATATGGCTATGGAGGTCGGTGTTGGAGGCGACTAAATGAATGAAACGTTTTCCCAGTGGCGTTTGATGGAATATTAACCCCCAACGCCAGTCCCCGGAAGAATGGGTAGAAGGAGAGTAAGAAGGTGACAGGATAAGGAGAGTAAGAACATGCCAGAGTAAGGAGAGGTGAGATTTCAGGAGAGCAAAGGCTGGAGAGAAGCGGAGAATAAGCATCGGATAGAAGGAAAAAAATGGAATGAATCAATGTTTAAATGTATGAATGAATGATAGAGATGTAAAAAGGAAGGAAGGAAACAGAACGAAAGAAAATCGGAAGAGAATAGAAAGACAAATTAAATGAATTAATGAATGAAAATGAAAAATAAATTTTTAACTAAGGAGGGATTATAAAGAAAAAGGAAAAACTATAATGGATGAAAGAAAAGAATGTAAAGAATTAGTGACTAAATAATAGATGAATGCACGAAAGAAAGAAAGAAGAAAGAAAGAAAGATAGAAAGAAAGAACTATTATGAAAGCCAGAAAAAAATGTGGGACTTAAATAAGAAAGAAAGTGCAGTTGAAAAGAAAGAAAGAAAGAAAGAAAGAAAGAAAGAAAGAAAGAAAGAAAGAAAGAAATAAGAAAAAAGCAAAATAAAAGAAATGTGTAAATAAATAACAAAAAGAAAGAAAATGTAAAGAAAAGAAAAAAGAAAGAAAGAAAGAAAGAAAGAAAGAAAGAAAGAAAGAAAAAGAAAGAAAGAATTAAACTGAAAAAAGAAAGGGAAAAGAAAAATTGAAAGGAAAGAGAAATAAAAACAAGAACGAAACAATGAGGGGAGAGTTAGAGGAAGGAAGAAGTAATAAGAAGGAAAAAATAAAAGAAGAAAGAAAAATAAAAGCAATGAAGTAAAAAAAAAGAAAGAAAGAAAAAAAGAAAGAAAGAGAAAGAAAGAAAGAAAGAAAGAAAAAGAAAGAAAGAAAAGAAAAAAGAAGAATAAAAGAAAGAAAGAAAGAATAAAAAAGAAAGAACTAAAATGAAAAAAAAAAAAAGAAAGAGAGTAATTGAAAGGATAGAAAAAAAAAAAACAAGAACGAAACAATGAGGGGAGTGTTAGAGGGAAGGAAGAAGTAATAAGAAGGAAAAAATAAAAGAAGAGAGAAACAAAAGCAATGAAGAAAGAAAGAAAGAAAGAAAGAAAGAAAGAAAGAAAGAAAGAAAGAAAGAATAAAAGAAAGAAAGAAAGAATAAAAGAAAGAACTAAAATGAAAAAGAAAGGGAAGAGAGTAATTGAAAGGATAGAGAAATAAAAACAAGAACGAAACAATGAGGGGAGTGTTAGAGGGAAGCAAGAAGTAATAAGAAGGAAAAAATAAAAGAAGAGAGAAACAAAAGCAATGAAGAAAGAAAGAAAGAAAGAAAGAAAGAAAGAAAGAAAGAACGCTCAAAAGAAAGAAAGAAACCTTATGAAAGCAAGACAGAGATGTGTAACCTAAATAAGAAAGGAAGGTCATTTTAAAGAAAGAAAGAAAGAAAGAAAGAAAGAAAGAAAGGCATTCGAAAAAATAAGTCTTCCGTGAAAGAGGAATGGAATTCACCAGAATGGAGGAAACGAAGGACGAGAGATGGGGAAAAAAACATGCGAAGAATGTTATGAGTGCTCGATTAAGTGAATGGGTAGCGGTAGGAGGTTCGAAAAAGAGATTCGCTCAAGATGGTGTTTGTAATGTTATTGGTGGAATAAGATTGAAGAGGCGAGCAGGAATAGAAGTCAATACTGCACTAAGACTCCAATGAAAAAAGAAAGAAAGAAAGAAAGAAAGAGTTATAGTGACTAAAAAAGGAAAAATAAAGATAATCATTCAAAAAAAAATGAAAGATCTAGACGAAGAATTTAAATGGTCGAAAATAAACAATGTCGAAAATGTTGACGTAAAGGGAAAGAATATATTAAAGAAAGAAGAAAAAATCGAAGGTAAATTATAAAAAGCTATGAACAAGCATGGGAGAAGGAAAAAGAGAAAAGAATAAGTTCTAGTAGATGAAGAATGGGAATGAGGTACAAAGCATTCCATATTCCTAACAAGGGAGAGTAGGAAAGAAGGAAGGAATCTAATATGCGATTCAAAGAATATATGTATATATTCAGCTTCCAAAGATGGTAGTTTGGCTGTCATGGTCGTAGAGGTGATATCAGTGGTGTTGTTAGCGGTGGTGGTGAAGACGACAACGACGACGAGTTTAGAATACAATAAAGACAGAAGCCGAAACGTGGCTGTCGTTAGGGGTGGGGATTAAGGAAAAGAAGAAAACAGAAAAGAAGAGAATATCTCAGAACGAAGAATATGAAGAATTCTAAGAAGAAAAACGAATGTTTCGAAGGATTAAACGGAAGTGTGACGGAGTGATGGGGCGAAATCACAAGGAAAAAAATGGTGATTTTGGAGAATGATATGCAAGTAGAAATGAGGAAATCTATTGTAACCAACGTTGGATTATGCTTGGTCGGTGGTTTGAAAGGCGTTTTCATAAGAGAATTTCTTCGAATTTGATTATTTTAGAAGTAATAAGGGAGGTGAATGAATTGTTAGATGAACACTGATTAGTTTTTGTTGGAGTTTTCGACATGAGAAATATCACTGTTATTCAGACTAATATACTTATCTTTTTTTATCGTACGCACAACGTTTCGGCCGTTGTACCCCTCTCTTCTTCAGGTGTCTGTTTAACCTCTATAACCTCCTTGGCATTTTAAACCGAATCTTTTATTCAACCCACCGGGGTAAATTGTTCTCATTCCGACTACCATGCTAAAGTGATATTTCTTATCAGCTTATACTCACAAGTTTTATTCTCCATTGTGTCGCTTGCTTCTACTGAAGCTAAGTATATGACGATTTACTAACATAGCCAAGGATGGAAGTCACAACGGAAAAATGTTTTAACTCTAGGCAGACACTCCTTCCGGGTCTTTTGAAAAGTAATAAAGCTTTATCCCTTGTTTCCTGTTTAAGATTAGGTTTCCAGTCTCTTCTAAAGTCTACGCTATACTTCTAACATCTCCGCCTAAACTCTGAAAATTTATTTACTATTTATTTATTTATGTTTGCTTAATAAGAGTAGATAGTTTCGCCTATCGCCCTGTTCACACTCCTCCCTGATATTTTGAACAGGAGTAGAAGTTTATTTCTTGTTTGCCTGTTTGAGATTGGGCTTCCGGTTCCTTCTAATGTGTACTTCAACTTTATACTTCTAATGTAGCCGCCTAAATTCTGAAATATTATTTACTATTTTCCCCCGAATAGGAGTAGATGGGTTCGCCTATCATTCAGTTTAAACTCCTCGGCGGTCTTTTGAACGGGAATAAAAGTCTATCCTTTTGTTTCCTGTTTAAAATTACTTCTCCGGTTTGTTCTAAGTTTACTTCAACTTTATATTTCTAACGTCCCCGCCTACACTCTGAAATGTTATTTACTATTTGTCCTCAAGTATCGCTCGATTCACACTCCTCCACAGTTTTTTGAACAGGAATAACTGCTTCCTATTTAGGATTGGGTACCCGGTTACTTTTATATATATATATATATATATATATATATATATATATATATATTGGGAAGGTGGATTTATTAAATTCTAAAACAGAGATTTTAAACAAATGCAGACATAAAAGATCTTGGTTATTGGATTAGGCCCCCATCTCCCCTGATTATATAGTTGTTTAACCGTTTTTGCCCGTGTTTGTCTCTAAATCACCCCCTCCCTTTTAAACAGTTTCGAATAAATTTCTCCTCCACCTTCCCAATTGTTGTGTTGTGTTTTTTTTTTTTGGTCACGTGGTCTTGGTCTTTTGTTTTTGCCTATAAGTATACAGTTTTCTTTGCCTCTTTAACCAGCTTTTCCTGACGATCCGCTTAGGTGAAACTTTGGTAGGTTTGTCTGGCTCTCTAGGTTTGACTAGGTCTGCTCTACTTTTGTATTGAACACTTTTAAGTTAGTCGATTACTCGTATGTTTTTTTTCTTTGGGCTTTGGACCTGTATGCTGTACGATTATTTTCGACAGACGTTCTTTCGTTATTTTAAAACCTTTTTTTCCTTCGAGATTGATTTAGCCATTAGCAAATCAAGAAACCGAAGGTTTTCCGAGACGAGTGTAGTTACCTATATATATATATATATATATATATATATATATATATATATATATATATATATATATATATATATATATATATATATATATATATATATATATATATATATATATATATAAAATAATAAATCTGTTGGTATGTAATCCAAGTGTATCCTAGTATATATATATAATAATTATATGATTCCATCGCGATACAGAAATTACTACTAGAAGCTCTTTGGGTTATAGCGGCATTATCACTTTGCTTGGGGTGAACTGATTTTAAAAGATCCACTAAGTCAGTGGTATAATTCCGGAGTTTTAGAAGACGTGGGGATAGTGTAAAGGATATGAACACAGAAGTGAAATCGACGGGCCAAGTTCAAATTCCGGGCTAGCATTTTGCGTTCATTTTTGCACTAATCACTTTTGAGAAAGCATGAGTCTGTCTCCTCTCTGCCCAACAATCGGCTTAAATGGATTAAATATTAGTTAAAGATTGAACTCTCTAGTCTTGGGCGGCAACCAATTTAAAAGAAGGAAAACGAGATGTCCAAACTGCATTGAAATTCACATATAATAAAGTAAAAAGAAACCGTGGAGAGTCATGATCTACTACATCCTGAAGTGATGGTATTTAAAGGGAGAAAAAACCTGTATGTCTGTACTCAGAAGCTTCCAAACGATCGTTATCTTTCTGTTTCTGATTAATAAAGAAAGGACATTCAAACATTGAATACAGATATTATTTTTCTGACAACACAGACACCAGAAGGTGGCGGGAGAATAAAACGGCCGAATCGTTGTAAGTCTAACAACCGAGATGTGTATGTTAATAACAATTTAATAAATAAATAAATATATTTGTAAATATGTAATTGAATCACAGGATTTGTCTGCGTAACAAGTTTCAACCTTAGAATATACTACTACTTCAGACTAATAACGGTTTTATTGATGAAGACAATATATATATATATATATATATATATATATATATATATATATATATATATATATAATACCGAATACACAAGTCGTAGGAATCCTGCATAGTAGACCTTTTTAATATAAAATAATTATATAGTCAGATTCAAAAGAGTGCTCTGTATATAAAGTATACAGAGCAATATAATTCATAGTAAAGCAAAAACACTTAAAATCACATTAAAGATGGTAATAAATTTATTTCGACGGATAATTTTTACCTGCCTCTTCAGACCGATATATTTTAATAAATAAATTCAGCCAAACAATTAAAAAATAATTCATTCAAAAATAAATTTCGTTTTAATTCGGTTTGGCCTGGTTTATTTTTGAATGTATTATTTTTTTTTAATTTATTACCATCTTTAATATGATTTTATGTGTTTTACCATGAAATAATTATATATATATATAATTAATTATATATATATATATATATATATATATATATATATATATATATATATATATATTAATTATATATATATATATATACTGGAGGTTATAATACTCTCCTCTTCCCTGAACCGTAGTTTATTTTTCAAATCTTTGAATCAGCATCAGGAGAAGCAAATGTCCATGTCACAATTCACCAATTTATATCCCCTGGCGATGATTCCAGATGTAATCTAAAGCTTGGGTGAATCAAATATGTTTTCGCAGACCATTATAATCTCCAATATCACACCTGGAACGCTTATATATGTAGATAGATAGATAGATAGATAGATAGATAGATAGATAGATAGATAGATGTTTAGTTAGATATTTAGTTAGATATTTAGTTATACTTGTATTATATAGACGCTCCGTTTATTGATGAAATAGTATATTTATTTATTTTCGTCTACCCGCCTGAATTTTCGAAGAATCTTATTAAAGAAAATTTGCGCTCTCCGGGCAGAGGGAGCTACAGTTTAGCCCGGCAAGCCATACCGACTTGGCCACGAAGAGCAGTCGGTCAGGTGACACCTCCAACATTTTTACGTTGATTTAACTTACACTGGCGCACGAAGGGGAGGGGACGCTGAAATTTTAAACTTTTAAATTTAATTTCTTTTAATATATGTGTGCGTATATCGACTAGCCAATTTCTTTTATTTTTTGTTATTGTTTTTGCTTATTTTCCTATAACTTTTGATATTTTTTCTCCCATGGATGAGCAGAGAAAAGACAGCAAAAGCCGGTTACAATTTTGCATAAAATGCTAAAGATACAAGGGAGCTCAGCTTTAAATTTGTTTATGTAGATGTATAACCTAGCCGTCTTCATCCATCTTCATCATCGCTTTTTTTTTCTTTTTCTTTCATCTATATATTAAATATTTTCGGTATTGTATTTAAAATTACAAAATTGAAATGGAAAATTAAGCGTCCTAGTATCTTTAGCGTTTTCGATGCAAAATTGTAACCAGGGTGTGTTGTTTTCCCTCCTGTAGATGTAAGACTGACTCCGTCGATAAAACAATTATTAATTTAAAACGCTTTACGAATCATTGAATTACCAACTATTAGTCTGATGTACAAGGTACACTCAAGGAGTTTTGAGAAATTTCACGGGAGGCATTTATTTATATCAAAACAATACAGAACTTTAGTCTCCTTCAAAGTAGAACCCACCAGCTTCCATGCACTTTTTGTAGCACACAAGCCGCTTCTTGAAGGCCACTTCGTAGTCCTTCGAAGTGAAGGTGTTCAGTATTCTCGTCACAATTTATTTCGTTTACTCCACGTCCTCAAAACATTAAGCTATCAGCAGTTTTGATCATTTCATATGTTTTTGCAGTGTTTTAGACGAGATTAATACAAAACTTTATTGCGTAGCTAACTTCCAAGTTGCCCTCACGTCCCGACTGTATTGTGCGAACTGGTCGATTGTGACAAGCCACATGGAGCAGGGAGAGTTTATTGCTGTACCGGCCGGACATTTCAACCTCGAAACACGTGATTTGGCATGTTAGCTTATTACAACTACAATAAGGGTGTATAAAAGTGACAATTATCTAGGACAATTAAAAGTACCTTTCAAAATTTATTTTAATGTAGCTTCCCCACGCCTATCCTATAAATATATTCATGGTAATTGCACTGATGTCCTTTGGTTCCTAGACTTTATGAATTTGAGCGTACTACAAGATTTGCGGCGAGGTCTCATCATTTTAGAGCCGAAATGTCCAAACGCAACTGTAAGATCTATGCTAAATGTTTCTTCTCCCGCACTGCTCATTCGTCGCGGGACACTCTTCCAGGAGAATGTTTTGCAGTCAACTTCGATCTTCAAAAATTTTAATGCAATTTCATTCAGTATCGTCTGTCGTCTCAGTGCTTGTTCTTTTATTGTTCTCTCTCCTCAATAACGTATAATGTCTTCTTTTTCACATGTTCTTTCACACCCTTGAACCTTAATGGCTTTATTGCCTTGTTTGGAGTTAAATGGTTAAAAAATAAAATAGAAAAATACTCCAAATATATATATAGATAGATAGATAGATAGATAATATTAGTGGTAAATATACACATACATATGCAAAATATATAAATATATATACATGAAATACATACACATACATGTATATTTTTTGAATAAAAATTCAAGAGGATAGAATCCAGGTAGAACTCAATGTCAGGACAGAGTAGGATGTAATAAAAAGTAAACACTAATACATGGTTAATTTATTCCATTGGAATCGTAAATTACGATTACAATGGAATAAATTATGATTGATTGAATATTAGTGTTTTTTATTATATTTATATATATATATATATATATATATATATAATATATATATATAAACACACACGCAAAAGCACACACACACAAACACAATCACACACACACATATATATATATATATATATATATATATATATATATATATATACATCTTCAACGTTTGTAAATAAGATAGAAGTAAAAGCAAAAATAAAGATAAAATCAAATATTATCTATTTGGGAACAGTTTCACTCACCGGATATATATATATATATATATATATATATATATATATATATATATATATATATATATATATATATATATAAATTAAAAATTAAAATATTATTGCTGGACCATTTTGAAACATAGTAATTTCTGTGTCCCAGTGGAATCATATTTTAAAAAAAAAATAATTATAATTTAGGCTCTACTTGTATCGATCACTGTTATTAAAAATAAAAACAAAAAATACTAAAGAACTTCGGAGCATTAATCTAACATTTCTTTCCTATTATATCACTATATATATATATATATATATATATATATATATATATATATATAATATATATATATATATATATATATATATGCAAGGTGTCCCCAAAAAATGTACTCACTCTTTAAATGACAATAAATGAAGTGTTTATTGACTTTCAAACAAGATTTACGATTTAAATTACATAATAAATTAAATTAAATTCATGTTTATAAATGTTTGAAATGACGACGAAGACAAAAGTGTGTATATGTCTATGGATTATTTATAATAGTTAGGTAGATATTTGTTGGGTTGATTGCTATTGGTTAGGTAATGACCCTCACTGAGTGCCACACTATTATCAAACTAATCTGAGTTTAATACATTCCTACTAGGGAGTGCAAGGAATTTCTTGGTCCGTCCAAGAAACCATTCTGCAAAAATATGACGTTTGGCTATTTGATCAGATTTTGGGAAGACCGAGAATTAATCACCAACCTCTTTGGACATACATAAAAAAAAAAAACGAAGTCCGAATGCCATATTGAGCTCTTCAGCTTGTGCTGCACATCATGTCAAAATATTTTAAGCTAAATCTGTTTTGACGAAACGTTTCTATCACTTAATTCTTTGCTTAAACTTTGTCAGGATTAATTGACTTGGATTTTGTTAAAACGTTATTAGGTGTAAGATAATGAGATAATAAGAGTCATTTATAGCGTCGTTGATGACGAAGACAATAAGAAATTACATTCAGATTCTTTGTTTTTATTCATTCGTTTGGTGTCGCAGCAGCTATGGTAATTGACATCGTAGAATATTAGATTTAATTTCATTTATTTAATTTACACTCTTAGTTCACTATGCCAGTACCCTTTCATGTTTGGAACGTTATTGTCGCTTTCGGGTATAATGTCAGTCTCTTGAATGCATAATTGCTATGATTTTCAGTGTAAAAATTTACCAAATCTGATGACATATAATATCAGTTTCCATGTTTAATTTAATGCTAAGGTTTTATATTATAGAGTTAGATTAGGTATGAGAAATTGATAGTCGACGGTGTCTAGTAAAACGGTGTCTACTAAAATACATCGACTTTACATATAAGACCCGGAACTTATTTCTAGACCATTTTTTTTTTTTTTTTTTTTTTGCGGGCGTGGGTGCAGGTGAGTAAAAAGAAGTAGTGGGTCTTATATGCTATCAAATACGTTGGCGCTATTCACATGTTTGAACATCTGACAGTGACTAAAGCTAACTTTCTATCAAAAATGCCGTTGTTACGGTTGGAAATTCTGACATGGTTTCTGAAAATGATAATATTTACGCCAATTCTGAATGCCATATCTATTGGTGATTTTAATGTTGATTTGAAGAAACAGTGGAAATGATTAGTGACATAGAACACACGTAGCGAGACTTGGGTTTAAAATATTTTTTTTATGTTTATCGCCATTCCAAAAAGCGAAAACAACTTGATGAAAACAAAGTTCTCAAAAGAGAAAGGAAATTTAAGAAGGGATAAAATTATCGATAAAATAGAAATAATAACAAGTGTAAAAAGGGAACAAACAGAAGGAAGGACAGACGGAAAGAAGGACAGTAGATAGGGTAGGTAATAAAAATAATAATAACTGATGAAAGACGAATGAAGGAACTATTGAAAAATTGTAGGAAGAGATAATATTTAAGATAGTCACATTAAGAAATAATAGAGTCCCAATGAAGGAAAAAAAGAAAGAAACGTTTATAAACAAACATTAAGGGAAAAGAAAGAGAAAAAAGAAAAATTAAATAAATGTGATATTAAGAAAAATTATGGAAGTCAAAGATGGATGGAAAAAATTTATGCAAAATGAAACATTAATCAAAACAGAAATAGTTCAAAACAAATATTAAGTCAAGGGAGAAAAATGAAAGAAAGAATTATCAATCTTAAAATGATGAAAAAGAAAGGAAGAGAGAATGCAACGAATTGGAATGTAGAAAGAAAGAAAGAAAGAAAAAAAGAAAGAAAGAAAGAAAGAAAGAAAGAAAGAAAGAAAGAAAAATATAAAACGAAAAAAGAAAGAAAGAATTAAATGGAATTTAAAAAACACAGTGATTATGAAAGAAAGAAAGAAAGAAAGAAAGAAAGAAAGAAAAGAAAGAAAAGAAAAGAAAGAAAAGAAAGATATAAAACGAAAAAAGAAAAGAAAGAATTAAATGGAATTTAAAAAACACAGTGATTATGAAAGAAAACAGAAAAAGAAAGAAAAGAAAGAAAGAAAGAAAAAATATAAAAACGAAAAAAAGAAAGAAAGAATTAAATGGAATTTAAAAACACAGTGATTATGAAAGAAAGAAAGAAAGAAAGAAAAGAAAGAAAGAAAGAAAGAAAGAAAAAAAGAAAGAAAAATATAAAACCTGAAAAAAGAAAGAAAGAATTAAATGGAATTTAAAAAACACAGTGATTATGAAAGAAAGAAAGAAAGAAAGAAAGAAAGAAAGAAAGATATAAAACGAAAAAAGAAAGAAAGAATTAAATGGAATTTAAAAAACACAGTGATTATGAAAGAAAGAAAGAAAGAAAGAAAGAAAGAAAGAAAGAAAGAAAGAAAGAAAGAAAAATGTTAAACGAAAAAGAAAGAATTAAGTGGAATTTAAAAAACAGAGACTATGAAAGAAAGAAAGAAAGAAAGAAAGAAAGAAAAAAAAGAAAGAAAGAAAAATGTAAAACGAAAAAAGAAAGAAAGAATTAAATGGAATTTAAAAAACTCAGAGATTATGAAAGAAAAAAGAAAGAAAGATAGAAAGAAAAATGTAAAACGAAAAAAGAAAGAAAGAATTAAATATAATTTACAAAACACAGAGATTATGAAAGAAAGAAAGAAAGAAAGAAAGAAAGAAAGAATGGATGAAATGTAAAAAAACGAATAAAAAAAGAAAAAAAATGAATGGAATGCCAAAACACAAATAAAAAAGAATGAATGAAAAATCACGTAAAGAATTAAAATCTCTAATAAAAACCCGAATTGAAGAAAATATAAGGAAGAGCAAAAGAATTGCTTAACACGGCAAACGATTCCAAAAGATAAGAATGAAAAGAGGGTACATGGAAAACGAACCGTTCTTACAGTGAGTTTGAGAAACAAAGGATTGAGAGAAAATATGGAACAGCTTCTGCGCATGCGTGTTCTCGAAAAAAGGTGGACTTACATGTGCTCCATTCGCTAATACATGTGCTTATGTATATCTGTGTGGGTGTGCACGGGCGTAAAGCCACATTAGCTGCTGTGTGCATAGGAGTGTCCTTGGTTACAATAGTGCGTATGTGAGCTTCAAAAGCACAAAATCACCGCCTTTTGTGCGTATGTGTGTGTGTGATTATGTGTGATTATGTGTGATTGTGCGCGTTCGCGCGCGTGTGTGTGTGTGTGTGTGTATGCAGGGGCGTTCTTCTTTCTCACGTAAGTGTGGGCATGCAAACCAATTACGATCTATTACATTCTATATTCACAGAAAAAATACGCAAGTGTAATAGAAGTTTCAGATCAATCAGTCCATCAATAGATAACAAACTGCATCAGTATATCAGATCAATGGATTGACAAAATTGCACACAGATCGATAAATCTATTTTCCTGTTGATAGATGAATCAGACTATCATAGATTTATTCTTGTAATTGAAAGATTTTTCGGGTCGATCTGTTTGCATAGATTGATGAAATAAATTCTAATGGGTAACTATATAAGGATCCGATTCCTGTTAAAGGGTGTATTTTTATGTTTTTGTTTTGTTTTGATTGTTGTTGTTTTTATTTGTTTTTGTTTTTGGGGGGGGGTTGTTTTCTTGTAAAACAACAGAAATGTCATGTCGTAGTAAGATTTTTTCTTAGAAAAATACCGTTTAAAATGTTCAAACTTGCGGAATAAAGCAATGTCAGGTCAAATTTGTAATTTAATTACAATAGTGTTAAGATTACGTTCGCTCCCACACAGAGAAGGGTGATCCTATTTTTGTGTGATTTTTCGCGTGTTAGAAGGCATTAAACACACCAGTATGGAAAATGAAAAATAAAATGAAAATATTATTTAAATAAAGACATAGGTAGAAAAAAAATATACATTTTTTATGCAAAAAGATATTTGATAAAATAAACGTTAAATTTATTTCACGAGTATGATTAATTCATGCAGCAACTAGTGATCTCTTCATTTCTTTTTCTGTTCCACTTCTATGACAGACAATCCTACACATTATTACAAAAAAGAAACAATATTTTTACATTATATGTACATTCAAAAATCATTCAACACTAGACTCCTGCTTATTAGGGATTCGTAGTACAAGTAAAGCTAATTTTAAATAGGGCTTCATTAATTTATTTAGAGTAACACCATTTATTTAATTGTCTTTTTATTTGCAAATAAGTAATAATTCGTTTGAATCATTAGTAAACAAATAAACAAATTAAATTATTGAATGAAAACATTTTCTCGTTTAAATCTTGAATATATATATATATATATATATTGCAATAAGCACTCATATATATTATCAGCTATGGGGTAAATATCAGAAGCCAAGTGTCAACCAGTCTAAGAGATGGAAAAATCTGAATTCTAAATTATGGAGAAGGAAAGGGCAAAACAATCCACAATCTTTCCTAAGAATGCATGACAATTCAAATGGAATTAAAAAAAAATGAATCTTTTCATTGCTATGATCGTCTACGTCCTAAAGTGACATGGCATTTAAAAAATTCACAATGTTTAAAAATTGGGGCACAGACTCAAATATTGGAAAAGTAATATATATATATATATATATATATATATATATATATATATATATATATATATATATATATAAATGATATGTATATACATATCTCGATAAAACACAAGTTCTCGTCCAATCAACGAAATTAGGCAAAATGAGGAAAGTAGCTGCCGGAATTTAACACTCACGGGACACATCGAAGGCAACAGATGCAGAGAGTAAACTATGCGAAAAAAAAATTGAGTAAAAGACAGTTGAAATTTCTATAATATATATATATATATATATATATATATATATATATATATATATATATATATATATATATAAATGATATGTATACGGCCATATCTCGATAAAACACAAGTTCTCGTCCAATCAACGAAATTAGGCAACGTCGAGGCAGGCCACTACCCAATTAGGTGAGCGCTTGGGAATATCAAGTGCTATAAACTGTGACTTTAATAAAAGTGAAAACACGCTAAATTGATAAACGTTTCCAATATAATCTTATATTTACACACGCACACACACACACACACATATATATATATATATATATATATATATATATATATATATATATATATATATATATAGTCTTAAGATGTGCTATATTTATGGGATAAAGTGGTCAATATCAGAGATAGTGCGTGTGTGTAAATATAAAAGTGTATATAAGAGTCCACATAGAGGCGACAGTCTGTTTCATGCTAGACGCAATCCTCAGGCTAATGGTGGCCTGAGGATTGCATCTAACATGAAACAGACTGTCGCCTCTAAGTGTTGATATCTGTGTTTACTTTTATATTTATATATATATTGACTTCTGTGTTCACTTTTATATATATATATATATATATATATATGTATGTATATATATATGTATGTATGTATGTAGTGTTTGTGTGAGAGAGAGAAAAAGGGAGAGAGAATGGGATAGAGAGAGAAATAGAATATAGCTTTAAACTGTGCTATATTTATTGGTTGAAATGTTCAATATCAGGAATAGAGTATATGCAAATATAAACGTGGACACTGAGATTAACACCGAGCAGCGGCAGTCGGTTTCAGGCTTTAATGCAATCTTCAGGCCATGAGTCTATAGGTAAAGAACTTGGGGCAATTAAGCAGATGATTATCGTTCATGTTTACCATCATGTCCGCAATGGCGGGTTTTAACAGGTCCTTGACATTGTAAGACCATTGGTTGCTCCCCCTCTCGGCGAGGCGACAAATTTAATAGTTGAAGAAATTCAAGTCAGAAGTGCTAGAAAATTACATATTGGGGTGACAAGCTCGTAGAAAATTTCAGCTAGTCCTGTTGAGCATCTACAGCCACCCGTTTGATGCTCTGGTAGTGTGTGTGCTAAAATTTCATTCTCTTTCTTCTCTTTAACCACAGGATAACTTAGAAATAGAATGTCTCGTACCCCTCTTCTTGTCCTAAGCGAATTTCATGTTGTATTGAGGATAATACAGAATAGTACACAGCATATGACGCCCTAAACTGTCTTTTAAAAATTTTTAGGAAAATTTTAGTGTCAGAAACTAAGAACTCAGTTCTTTATTGATTGTACAATCACTCAATTATAAGTCTGTTTGCAAGTCGTAGAAAAAAAATCAGGAAAATGAATTCCACATTAAATTACAGAAACGAACATCCATCATTTTTAGACAGTTAAGTCACTGGCGATGAAAAATGGATTTATTACGAAACTTCAGAACAGAATGTAATAATTCTATCAAGAACAGCCTTCAACACCTCAACGAAAAATAGGATCTACTGAGGGAAAGTGTTTCTCTATATCTTGAGATTACTTCGTTTCGCGGCAAAAAGGCATATTTTAAAGCGATGGGTTGAAAATTCAGTCATTCATGGAATTGCTATTAATTCATGTAAAGCTTAGTTAAACGAACACAATAATGTTTAATTCGTCCGGTCGTAACTTTTTAACAATTTCGCGAAATTATGTAACAAATCATATCAAATTATAAAATTATATCATGTCCTTTGCTGATTTTTTTTTTTTTTTTTTTTTGGTTTTTCTCAAGGCAATAAGTTGATTACCTGTCATCACCCATTTCCTCTCAATTAAATATACAATAGCGTCCAGTACCTAAAGTAAAAAAAAAATGGTTAATTCGAATTCTTCAGATTTGAGCGTAATAAAAATAATATCATAATACATATCTATAAGTCTACCATTCGCCCATCCTTAGCATATTGCTGTCGCATATGGTTCGGTGCCCCTGATATTTACCTTGAGTTCCTTGATAAAATCCAAAGAAAAATCAGTAATATTATGAGTAATAGGCTTCAGTCACTTTCTCACCGCCGCAATGTTGCGCCGCTGTGTCTCTTCTGTAAATACTTTCATGGTAATTTTTCGGATAAGCTTTTCGCTATGGTACCTAGACTTTTTGAATTTAAGCGCAGTACTAGTTCTGGAGTAGATATCTCATAAATTTTACAGTTAAGTTGGCTAGATGTAGCCGTAGTTTCTATGTTAATAGATTCTTTTTTTTTTCTCACTTCTTGCTTGTGAAACTTTCTTCCCGTCCCATGATTCCCAGCCAACTTTAATCTGCAATGTCAACCGTTGTCTACTATTCTCCTGGTTACTATTCCCTCTTCATTATTAACGTTTCTGTTCCTAATTCTTCCACACCCTGTAACCTCTTGTGTCTTAGTGGCTTTATTGCCTTACATGGGGTGATACCGATTAAAAAATAAAAAATAGTTATCATTAGTCCCATGAGAAGCGTAATTGTAGGGTCGCTTCGCAACTGGACCTCTGACCAATTTCATCTACATATGTGCATTGAGAGCCGGAGACATATACTTTCAGGAATCACCGTGTCTTGGACAACGGCAATAAATAGTCTTCAAAGACCGCAAATTTGTATAAATAACCAAGGATAAAGAAGAAAGCAAAATTAGAGAAATATCCATGTTAGGTTGAGTCATAAGGAATTAGGGGCCACTGTTTAGTAATGGATAGAGGATCAGATTGATTTCTAGGAAAAGTAGAAATCCATTTCTTCTCTCCCCTAGCTATGGGTAAAATAGCAGGACAGACTGAGTCGTATAGCTTTGGATGGCAATAGATGTAGGAGAAGGACAACTCTGAATTAAAAACCTGAAAGACTATTGTATGGAGGGTCAAGCGACCCACAACATATCCCGTGATCTTCGGCTGATGATCAACAGCTTGGAGAGGAGATGGACACCGCCAAGTTATCTAAAAACCCACTGAAAGGATCATGAGAAAGAAGAATCAAAGTCCGCTTCTTCTGTCCTCAGTAACCCCGCCCCAGAGCCCGAAGATTTAAGAAATAATAATAATAAAGAATTTCGGGTAACCAGTTATTATAAGAAATGTATTATTCTAGCCAACCCTTCCTTAAATATTTCATAAAAGGCGATGAAAAGTGGGTCATATACGACAATGTTCAAAAGGCAGTGGATTGATTTAATCCAATCACACCAAACGTCTCTGATATAGATAAAACAAACAGCCGGATAGTTTGGACATTGGGGGTGATATGTTATCTAATATATGGTTGCTATTTATCCTCAGAGATCCTAAATCATTTTCCTTCAAAAACAATTTTGCCTTTTTTTATTCTAACCTGAGGACGCCAAAGACAACTGACGTTCTAGCGAAACGCGTCATTAATAAATTTTCCACTTTGTTTCATCATCTTCACATAAGAAATGACTAAGCTACACAAAGATAAGATAATAAGAATATTACGGACTACGACGTCAGCCATATGAAAAGAGCTGGAAGGGATAAAGGCCTTAACGATGTGAGGGAAACAGCTGAGAAGAACATGCTGCGTCAAATGATAACTCTTCATCTGAAACATTTTCACACTCTTATTTCTTTTTCAGACGAAACTAGAGCACTAACATATCACACCCACCTCTTACACAGGACACAAGAAATTAAAAGGCACGTCGTTCTTGTGACACTAGTTGCCAACCACAGCAACTGCACACATTTATAAGTCTACCAATCGTCCATACATTGACTGTTTCTACGTATTTAGAGATTCTAGATAAAATCCCAAGAAGAATCTGCAATGTTATCGAACTTGAGCTGGCATCTCGGCTTCAGTCACTTTTCCACCGACATAACGTTGCTTCCCCTGCCTTTTCTATAAATATTTTCATGGCAATTTTTCTGATGGACTTTCCTCTTAGGCAGAACGATTTTATGAACTTAAGCGCAATACTAAAGTGGGAGATGGCTTCCATTATTTTACAGTTGAAATTGCTAGATGTCACCGTAAATCCTATGTTGACAGCTTCTTCTCTTGCATTTCTCGCTTCTAGCCTTATGCTTTACAAAATATGTAAATGCAGTGTCAATCGTTATATTTTGCCTTCTTAATTCCTGTTTTTTTATATTAGGTTGGTGCAAAAATAATGACGTAAGAATGTCGTTTTTCGACTTTAAAAAAATACGTCAAAAACGACATTATTACGTCATTATTTTTGCACCAACCTAATAGTTCTTTCTCATTATAATGTTTTTTCTTTTTCTTGTATTCTTTCACACTTAATGACCCCTTGCGTCTTAGTGGCTTTATTGCTTTGCTTGTTTTGACATCTACAATTCTTAGGTCGCATCTATAGCTTTCTCTCTTGCTGACATGCATTCTGTCTTCTTACAATTGTTGGTTAGCTTTTTTCTTATTGCTTTTCTTTTACTGCCTTGTTTATGAGGTGCTTTTCTTTCTGTATCTGCCATCAAAACAGTTTGATCTGTGTATATCTTATAATGTTATGATTGTATCCACCTATAATAAATTCAGTTAGAGTCTCCAGTTTTTTGGGTTTTTTTTTCTATTTTTGTTTGCCGACTGAATTCCTTCTCGATCCGTATGTCGGTAGTTTACTCCAAATATAAGTTCTTTTTTTTTTTTTTTTTTTTTTTTAAGCATTTCACCCCAAGCAAGGCGGGAAGCCACTAGGACGCAAGGGGTTACAGAAGATTTGGAGCATGATCAGATAGGAGTGATAGAAGAAAGGATGAAGAGAAGGGTAGTAGATAGATCAAGGCAACTGGAGATGTCGATTGACATTACACTTGAATAGCTGGAGATTATAGCTCTCAGGAAAACAGGAATAGGGAAGGGAGTTCCACAGGCGAGAGGTGCGAGACATGAAGCTATTAGAGTAGAAGAGACGGCTACATTTAGGAGTTTCGACAGTGAAGGGGTGAGAGAGTGATGCCAGCCTCGTAGGGCGCTTGAACTCATGAAGTCTGGGAACCAGGGAATGCAGCTCCTCGGAGCAATTTCCATGAAAGTATTTGTAGAACAGACGGAGAGAGGCGACGGCACGTCTGTGAGAAAGTGACTGCAGACGAGATGCCAGAGCAGGGCCAATTATATTGCATATCCGCCTCTGGTGCCTATCAAGAACCCCGAGGTAAACAGAAGAGGCACCAGACCATTTGCTTTCCTCGTAGTTCAAATAGGTCTCTGCATTGCAATTTATTAAATTATTTTGTGTAATCTATAAAACATAAGTGTATATACTTCTGCATTTGTATTGCTCTCTCCTATGTAAATTCAGCTAAAATTTAACTTACATAATTATATATAAATATGGATACCATTACTCAAATTCATTACCAGTTATTAATAAATTTTTACTGTCATTTCTTTCATAATTTTTGTATAATTTTTTTTCAACTTTCAGACATCATTCTACGCTCGAAAATAATAATGAAAAATAAACCTTCAGTAAGATACGAACAAGTATCATTTATCCTCGGAAAAGCGACATGTGGAGGGCAGTTGCCTTACCGATCAAATCACGAAGAACAGCTACTTAAATGTGTTCATTGTTTTTATATTTCCCACTAATGCCTGATACGCTATCATCTTTGTTTACATACATCAGTCATATTAATAATAATATTATTCGAATGTCTTTGATGACGCATTGTCAGATTTTACAAGTATTTTAAACTATTACTATTTCGATCTTCTTTGGACAATGCACCAGAGTAAGCTAAACTTAGAAAACTTTATTGTTTGCAAATTAAATATAGAAAATAGGATATTTTACAGCCTGAAAATTCACTGAAATTAGGGTAATTTCAGCACAATGCCATATGTCTCGGATACCCAGTTAGGAATAAATTCAGTACTTGATAGAAATAATATGTTCAATTATGTAATGTTCTGTGAATGTCAAATTCTCCAAACCCTCTTTTCTTATTATGTGCCCTAGAAAGTTGAATTGTCTCTTTCGAATTCTAAGTATAAGTATCCTTTTCGTTTATATATAATGCCTTTACATTCCTTGAGGAACATAGGGCCGCTAGATATCGTTGCGGTTTCTGTAACAAGGCAGTTTTTAAGTGAGTAGGTTGTTAACCTGTTACACAATCCCCCAAAATGGAGGATCAGGTTTTGAATTCAGAGTTGTCCTTTTCCTAGACCAGTTACCACCCAAGGCTATAGAACTCAGTCTTTCTTGCTATTTACCCATAGCTGGTGGGAGAAGAAGAGGATTCATACCTTTCCCAAGAGCATTAACACGTAAGTGAATGTAACGGATCCGACTGGAATTCGAACTCGGCTCTCCGATTCATCAATCCGAACCGCTATCCGTACCTCCTTCTTTTCGTTTAAATTTTACGCAAAACTTCGTTGTCACTCACACATTTCAGTCCATGGTATTCTCAGCATCCGTCTGGTATAACCAGATCTCTTTTCCTCAAGTCTCTTCATCTATCAGGAGATTGTCCAACATTCAATTCATGTAGGAGGACCGATATTACATAACAGTTCAGCACTATTTTCTTTGTTTCTAACGAAATTTTCCTGTTTCTTAATACTTTGCCTAGCTTTTAATAGGAGATCTTTCACTATCCCAATGTGACTTCGTATTTCGATTCCCCATTTTCCGTTCGCCAAGATCGAATTCATGTCGAATTCGTTAGGTCCACTTTCGTACAAATACACTCGGAAAAGGTATGAATACATCTCTTCTCCCTATGGGTTAAATAGCCGGTTTGACTGGGCTCTCTAGAAACCAGTCTAAGAGAAGGAAACTTTGAATCTAAAAAACAGCCTAAAAAGGATGGCCTTACAGAGACACATCACTGCTGCTACTACAGTATATGAGGTGCATCTACGATCCTAATGGGTTATGGAAATCACGACGATTTTAAAAGTTTCCCATAAAAACATTAAGTAGCAAAATTCAAAATCTTTCAAGTATAATCCAATCTGTTGATTCTGGAACTGCTACGTGAGGCAACATCAGTGTGGGTTAATGGTTAACGAGCTAGTCTGGTGGGATATTACTTTCAAGTAGAGAATGCAATCCTCTCTTAGCACTCCAGAATTGTGACCTTGTGTAAGACTGGTTTCCAAGGTGCTCTTTATTGTTTAATAATCTTAAGATTATTAAACAATAAAGAGCACCTTGGAATGGGTTAATGGTCAGTCTAGGAGAAAATTACTACTGAATAGAAAGTTCAAACCTCGCTAGATATACCAATATCAGTGGCTGTGTGCCAAAGCTATATTTAGTATTTTGTTGGTGCTTTGGTGCATGAGGTAATGATTAACTTACAAATGATTAACTTACTTAAATTAATGAGCGTGTAAATTACTCTTTGAGTAATTTCATGTCTACGTATCATCTCTCAGTTGCGTCTCTGTCTTTGGGCAGAGTGCGCTCAAGGGCTACTCTGTCAAAAAACAGAGTTGCAACTGAGGAAAATTATATTGAGATGTGCCCAGCCCTGGGGAACAGCTGCCCGAGGCCGCACGCTCTCATTGCACCAGAGAGAGGGATCGGTGCTTGCACCGAGGCCAGTGCAACAAATGGTTGCGGAGGCTGTGGGCAATTTTTGTCCCTTGCCCGGGTGTACGTCCCCGGGTCCCCACCTAAAAAGGACCTTGTGTCACATCTCGCCCTATTGGGGGGAACGAGTAAATACTGCGTGAGGTAATGAGTAACGAGGAGTAATGGATAGCAGCTCGGAGTGAGGAATCGGAGAGCCGAGTTCGAATTCTAGTCGGATCCATTACATTCACTTACCTGCTAATACATCCTCTTTTTCTTCCCTCAGCTATGGATAAATAGCAGGACAGACTGGATTATATTGAGTGGAAACCTGTCTAGGAGAAGGAAACTTTGAATTGTTGGGCTCTGTCAGCCTATCAAAATCAAGGCTACTGCGACTACAATACATCTGGTGACCCTACGGGATTCGCGGTCGATTAACGAATTAGTCTAGCTTAGTACTGTGAATGAGTTTGATCCACTCTAGATTATATATATATATATATATATATATATATATATATATTCTGGTCTCTCGGACAAGGATATGGCCTTTAACTAAAAATGTGTCTCGGACTAGTTAGCGACACCGTTTTGTTGATCATTACTATTGAATAGTTAGTTCGATTCACACTGAATGTTCCATTATTATGACCATGTAACAAATTAAGCGACTTTGATCCTCACTAGGTGCCCCTTATACCTTTGTGCCAAATTAAGATAAACTTAGTAAAACTTTGGATGTGCGGGTGGTGTATTGAATAGCGATTCGGAATGAGAAATCGGAAAGCAATGTTCGAATTCGTTATTTTCATTTACGCCCAATACCCTTAGGAAAGGTGTAAATCCTTCTCTACTCTCCCAGCTATGGGTTAAATAGCGGGACAGGCTGGGCTCTTTAGTCTTGATTTTCAACCAAACCTAGAAGGAGAACTGAATTAAAAACTGGCTAGGTATGGAGCTAGGAACAACGTCTCTTTAAAAAAAAAAAAAGCCGAGTTGCTATGAGAACTACAATAGAAAACAGCTAGTGATTATGAAAGCTTTGACCTCATACTCTCCAGTAAATTGGAGTCTACAGCACCTCAAAGAGTTCGGCTGTAGCAATGATTAATGGGCCTACCTGAGTAGTGAATTCGATCCTCATTTAGTGCTCCATTCTTTTGTCCCTGTGTCCAACTAAGCTAAGCTTAGTAAATAATATCCCTGGACAACCTCAGCCCGTATTCGAGATGGCCGATTTAATTTCCGGACTGAAAACAAGGTAAAATCATACCCGGTTATTTAGTAAACATAGCCTTGTGCGTCCTGGGTAAGACGATAATCTACGTCCAACAGCAAGGCCTCTGAACAGGGGGTTCTGAGGAGCTTGGAACTACCTCTTAATTGCTGGTGTTCCCAGGTCCACCCTGACCCAGGGTGGTAGCACCTGTTAGGGTCCCAGTTATGGGAAAATAGTTAACCTCCGAACTGGGGTCAAAGCACTATGAATGTGTAAAAATAGGTTTTTGTAAAAAAAATTGTTAGCGGCAATACATTTAAAAAAAAAATATTACCAGCAATAAAACAATCTTTCCGGCATTAAATAACCTATTCAGGTTGATATGCCGTAAAACAAACCGAAACAAAAAAAAACGTAGCTTTGTCTAGCATGAGGCCAAAATAATAGAGCCCTCGATGAACATTAAACTCTAGCTATTTGATTTGCACGACGATCTAACTAAACATTGTACTACGGCAGGCACCCTTTCTTATAAAATTTTCCTTCTCCAATTTCTCTTGCAATGAAGTAATGACGATTTCTATGCTCCCTGAAGTGTTTCTTCTCATTCTGGCTGTTCAGTCAACAGTGACTACATGAGCTTTGACCCCACTGCTGATTCCAGAATTGATTAGTTTCAAAACGGCCAACAACTGACCAGCTTTTTATCTTGATAATATCACAACATGAGATTCCAGTTTGAAAAAAAAAATCTCTTACATATTCTTCGTAAAGGAAATAAATATCGTCAAATAGTGAATAGGAAACTCTTTCAATTCATAGGTAAGTGGACATTGCATTAAGTGCTGTCTTTTAAAAATTACTTTTTTTTTCTTTATTCGGTGGCAATTTCTGAATAAAAGCATTTATTGCATTTGGAAAGTAATTCTATTCACGATTCTACTGCTGCGAGATAATGCACTGAATAACACAGCGCCTTCCGATGACGTTCCTACGAGCACTCAAGGTCGTTTTCCTGCTTACGAACCGCCTTATTAAACCTACGAATCAAGGGATATTAAAGAGTTTCAAATCTTACCATTGAAGGTCAGTATCAAATGCATTTCTAAAGACGACAAGCAACAAGGAATTGAAGTGTTTCGGGAAGCATTTAATATCAAATATGCGTTTGGAATCAACGGAGTTTCGTGACAAGTGGTTCTGAAGAAATGCATACACGAAACAAGATAACCTTTGCCTTCAGTTTTATCAGAATGAAAAGGTGTTACTATTGAAAACACCTAGCAATGAAGAAATCTTTACACAAAACATCATTTTTTTCGTTACTTTTCTCCGACTTTTACTACCGCTCATCAAATATAACTGTGTGAGGAACAGTCTAAGATAAAATGTGAAAAAAAATTGCGACAGATAGATATGAATAGATTCAGATAGATAGATAGATAGATAGATAGATAGATAGATAGATAGATATGAACAACGTGATAGATAGATAGATAGATAGATAGATAGATGAATGATAGAATAGATAGATATAGACAACGTGATAGATAGATAGATAGATAGATAGATAGATAGATAGATAGATAGATATGAACAACGTGATAGATAGATAGATAGATAGATAGATATGAACAACGTGATAGATAGATAGATAGATAGATAGATATGAACAACGTGATAGATAGATAGATAGATAGATAGATAGATAGATAGATAGATAGATAGATTAGCTGGTGACATTCTCTGCCTCGAAAACCAAACTAGTTACATTTCATCATTGCCGATCGAACACTGAACTATCACCAGTTCCGATGAATGCCTCGAGCGCCTTTTGGGTCTTAACCTCAACCCATACCTCAAGTGACGCACGTACCCTACGATCCATCGCTAAAAATGTTGGGAAAAAAATAGTCGGTTCACTGTAACGCTATAGTAATTACCTGACTGCTCGAGCTATCCTCTCTCTTTACTAGTACTAGATCAGGCTTAAAATGGAGTACTGCTGTCGTAATATGGGCAGGAGCTTCCCATATAGATGGAGACTAAAAGCGTCTCTGCGTCCTTGACGAATTATTTTCCACCCTACAACCCTTTTCTCACAGACGAAATGGCGCAAACCCCTCACTGCTCCATCGCTGTTTCTATGGAAAGTGCTCAAACAAGCTATATTCCTTAGTTCTAACCTTCATGGCTAAGCCTCGCTATGCTAGAAACACTGACGCAAACCACCCTCATTCCTATCCTATTCTGTTTGCTAGATGTAAGTTCCACTTGAGCAGATTCTTCACGCTAACTGATACTCTGTGAAACCGACTAGCAAGAGAGTGTTTTACCGATTACTAAAATCTTAACCTGTTCAAGTCTAGAATTAACCATTATCTTCCCACATATAGGCATAAACGAAGCTTTTCCCTCTGTAATTCTCTACCTCAGGGGGGGATCATCACTGTAAAAATATAGATAGATAGATCTGCCTGACAGATAGATAGCTAAGAACAAACAAGCATAGAAATATTAGGGTAGACAAAATTAATGAAAAGGGGTCTTTCCATATTTAACTATGAATTAATGACGGGCACGTGGTTAAAATGTTCTCTTTCTGGTCATGAGACCCGGGTTCGATTCTCAGGAAAGTGGCTTCTTGGTGTTATCTGTCTAAGGCGATCCTAGTGTGCGGCACCTTTGGAAAGTGTCTAAAAACAATGCCATGAGTTGTCCCAAGTCACGAGTAAATCCATGGGAGCCGTCGGTGTTCGTGCTAGCACGAAGTCACAAGTCATCGTGAACGAGGGTTTGAGCGTGCTGGCCTTGTTCAAACTGTTGATTAAGCCAGATAAGGAGGCGCCCTCTTCCCAAAACTCAGCCTAGTTGCATTATAGAGCACAGGTGGGCTCAGTGGTTGATGAACAAACAAATGTGCGAGATCAGACGTCTAGGATTGCCTAGCCGCCCTAGTGGACGGATATCCTAGGATACTAACGGTCAGCCATTATTATTATTATTATTATCAATGACTGAATTGAATAATTTCCGATGACAGTTTTCAATACTTCTTTAGTCGAAGTTTTTTTTCTTGGCTTCAGTAACTTTCCCGCCACACTGACGAAATTTCCCTTGGCTTCTTCTATAAATATTTAAATATTTTCCTGGTAATTTTTTTGATGAGCTTTCCTAGTTGGCACCTTAATT